>PVJH01003442.1:101927-142620 GCA_004026705.1 Nesogale talazaci
GGGGGGGGGGGCATCACTGCTCTCCGGTGGTGGGAGTAGGAGGCCCAGCCCCACTGCTGGAACTGAACTTCCGTCCCAGTGGGCCGCAGTCCTGCGCACAACCACTACGCCACTGGGGCCCAGCCCTTCATTTTTGTCTTATTTGGTCCAGCTCCCCCACTAATTTTAATACCCTTTCTGAAGAGAAAAAAGCCAAGGTCTAAAAATTGACGATCTTAGCTTGACGATCTTAGCTGCACTTAGTGGAATTGTTTGAGCATGTGTTGCTTCTGATTGGCTGCACTGTGTATCATTTAAGTGATGGGATTGATGGTAGGTTACAACTGTCTTTTTAATGTCATGCAATCTACCCACACTGCGTTTGTGGTCCACTAGTAGATTGCAATCTTTATATTGAGCACCCCTGGGTCTAAGAGGGACTTTTTTTAGGACTCCTGCCTCTTTTTTCTTGATGAGATCTCCATCCATCCTACTCCCCCATACTTTGCTAACTTTATGGCCTTTATGTCTCAAAAGAGATTGAATTAATGTATAGCTTAATCCTGTAGTGTATCTGGCTCCAGCAGCAGCTCTAAACCTGTGGGTCATGACCCCTTTGGGAGTCAAATGCCCCTTTCACAGGGGTTGCCTGATTCATAGCAGTAGCAAAATTATAGTGATGAAGTAGCAACGAATATAATTTTGATTGGGGGGGGGGTCACCACAACATGAGGAACTGTATTAAAGGGTCACGGCATTAGGAAGATTGAGAACCACAAGGCTACAGTAACCTCTGATCCTGCCTCATTGCCAACATAAGAGGTTAAAATAGACAACATGGACGATAATCATATCAGATCACAAAGTAGAGGTAATTACAGAATACCGAAAATCATTGTCTATCAAAGTTGGCACATTTTGTATGGGACCCACAATTCAATCCACAACACTCGCAAATGTCACTCTCTTTAGAGTATTTAGGTTCTGCATAGTAGAATGCTCCAATCGCCTATCAGAGATGGCTCCAGGTTTTTGAAGTTTTGTGCAGATTAAAGCTGACATTATTCCGTTACATATTTATCTAAAATTACTTGTGTGAAATTCAATTTTGTCCGAGAATAAATCTGCCCCCTTGATCCTAGCACGCCTCAAAAAACTGATAAACTTTCATCAAGAATACATTTAAAAAGACTCAGCAATTAGAAATCACTTTTGTACTGAAGTAAAATTTAAGGTACCCCTCCTGTAGCCCTAGACTTTGTAGTACCTATCAAATAATTGGGTGGGATCAATTTCACATGCAAACAGGGTGTGAAAGTCTACTAAGGGACTGGCCAGCTTTGCTGTTCTACTGGGTGCAACATGAGCCCCTTCCATAGCCAGGACCGAGAACAGCAGGCCATCAAGCCAGAAAAGCACCACTGCTGGTGTACAAGCCAGACCCCTATGCAAAGTGATGGGCGCAGAAGAGGGTACAGAGGCTCAGGCACTAAGGGCAGGAGTCAGAGCTGTGCACTTTACGACCCACAGAATGAGCAAAGCTGTGCGCCTCCTGGCGTTGACCTGTGTTAACACCATTGTAATATTTGCTCAATGTGGGTAGAGGCCAAGAGGCCACAGGCTCAATCTGTGGACCAAAGCGATGTGTCTGCTGACGTGGCTGAGAAGACAAAAGGCTGAATCCATAATGCTTTCAGACCCTGCCGACTTCATAAATACGCCTTCTGCATCGTGAGCACTGTCAGCAGCTGGGGGCTTAACCACTATGTCACATTAACGTCTTTTTGATGTTTTGAGAATGAAATTAAGTTGATAAAGGGTAAGAAAATCCTAAAATTGAATACAAAGAAAAACAAGTGAGTCTAACCATGGTGTATGACTAGCAATAATTACAGAGAAGGTAAGGGGAATTATCCCAAAAAGTTTAATACATATTTTGACTATCCATATCTAAATGGTAAATAGTCCATGCAAAAAAATAATGGTTATTGGTAATGATATTAGTATAGCAATACCAAAACTCTTCTTTGCATATTACAGAAGTAACAGATGTTTTGGGGAACCAAGTTCTTATGGGACAGAAGTGCTAAATGCTAACTCACCCCAAGAGGTATTTTTGTAAATGTGCTATGCTAACCAAGGAATGCTTATATTGATATATTAAAAAATTGGCATACCAACCTTTATGAAAATACCTGATGGGATGGGGGATTTAACAAATAAATGCAGAAGACTTGTGTTGAGTTCTGCTTATTGAACTCGGAGGGAAGTAGCGGACCATGAGAGGATGGGCTGGTATCAGAAGAGGATACAAAGAATGGAGGGTGGGGAGGGATGATTGGCCTCTATCTCAGGAACCATCCTAGGGATGATGTGGGTCACGTGTCCTGCTACCTCATGTGGTCAGACATACTCCCTCAGGGCCTTCCCTCGTGTCCATGTGGTATATAGTGGCCATTCATTAGAATGTGCAATTTTCAAGAAGCTGACACCACCGGCTCAAGTAGAAAGAACATGTTTTGAAAATGATGATGGCAACAAATGCACAAATGTGCTTGACACAACGGATGGATGGATTGTGATAAGTTGTATAAGCCCCCCCAAAAATGATTTTTTTTTAAAAAAGAACATGCAATTTTGTCTCTGTATATCATTACTCCATCATACTAGGATTCAAAGTGAATGAAGTCTAAAAAACTTCTCTCATACTTTAAGATTTAATACCCACAAATAGCTTAAATAAGGCTTTACTTGACTAGCAGTCTTGACTTGTCAAACTTTAAGCATTATTTTTGCCTCTGAAAAACCTTTATTTCCATCATCCCCACCCCTGCATAACCTTTCCAAGTCGAAGAGTTCAATGATTATTTTAGTCAGTCTTAAACACTTCTCTATTCTACATTAAATAATGAGGACTCAGAAATAAGTCTTGACATCGTTAGAACTGGAGGACATTATGCTGAATCAAATTAGCATATAAGAACGCCATTAAAAAAAAAACAAACAACTCAAAAGGCTTTTCCTATCAAAACAGTCTGATGGTTCCCAGGGTGGGAGCGGGAGGGGGAGAACAAGAAGACAGCAGAGTAGTGGGTAGACAGGCCTCAACCAGGGGAAAGGGAAGAACTCTAGCATGGCAGAGATGGGAGAAATAGTAAGCTACTGAGGAAATCGGCAAGCCATGGGGGAGTTCGATAAGTTGAATATAACAATTGATGGTATAATCTGTAAACCATGACCCAATTGACAATAAAAAGTAAAAAATTCTCTGTACTCTCAAACTCTGAAATTGTCTTTTTCTGGGTCTTCTTCTATTTTATTATGTCTTCCTTGAAGACCAGGAATCAGAGAAGAATGAATACTTACAGACTGACTAATATTGTTAGATGAAAAAAAATCTTTGGGCTTTTGGGTGACATTGTTATCTTTGTGGAGTCACTTTTGAAGAATTACAGTTTATTGCTGTACTTTTTTCTTTTTTTGTACTTTTCTTTTTTATTGGCTTCTATTGGCAAAAGAAATATCATACAAAATCCTACGACGTCATAGTTCAGACAAGTATAAAGCCACAATGTGCTCCATCGGCCCTTTATCCTTCCCTCCGACACCTCCTCTATAAGGTGCGGAGAACAGTAAGAAAATCAGCACCTTCTAATATCTTCAGATGTTAATGAGAAATAGAACATCAAAGCTCCTAATGAAATAAAATATTTCATAAGCCACCTTTACTAGAACATCAATTGAAAACACATAGAATTCCTATTTTCTTAGTTCATTTAAAGAATATAATATGAAATTTTTTCTGGTGCATAGTTGGGAAACTGGCCTTTTAAAAGCATGTAAGTGAAAAAAGCATCAACAAACATATTCTATTATACAGTATATAAGGTTAGAAATTCCTAAAATAAAGGTTAGTAAGTACAAAGTTTCAAACACACATTAGTAATAAAATGCATCAAGGTTTCTTTTTATTGCACACTTGCTTACACATTTGCTTTTTGAGTAGCGTTAATCCTGAGATATTACATTACTTTAGCCTTATTTTCATTAACTAAATTATAGCTTTGTTGATTCCCTGTCTATTCCTCCAGACTTATCTTTCAGAATCTAAAACATTAATCTTGCCAACTGGTCTAGATTATTATTTATTTTTAAAAAGTTAACCACTCAAAATAAACCATACAGCACACTCTTAAGAAAACAAGCAATTATTTGTCTATTCAGATAGCCCAGAATCAGAGAATTTCTGATTATATAACTTCATGTAAATCAAACTTCATAAAACAATCTTCTTCCAAAGTACTCATGTATGGATAAATAAACAATCATAAAAAAATTAGTGCTTTGGAGAATTTGATTTTCTCACAAATAAGAATCATCCCCCGCAAATCAAAATAAAAAGTAAACAATGTAAGGACACCAAATCTTAAACTACTGTTTGGCCTAAGCTGTCAAGAATAGAATTTATATTACTTTTCAATCTATTCCACAGCTTAATGTAAAACGGAGAAGATGCTGAAATTACAAGACGGCATTTGAGAAATTTAAGCTCTATATAGACCTAGAGCATTCATTGCTACATTTTAAAAAATATAACAGTGGAGACATAAAAGCTATACAAAACTCAAGCTATTTCCGGATTAGGCACAATGAGAGATGACCTTACTTTAAGCTCATTGATGGCATAAGACAAAAGGAGTGACAACAGGTATTTGACAAACATCTTCTAAATTATGTATAGCAAATTAACAAATGGAAAAGTTCCTTTTAATGCATCACTCACATTTTACACTTCAATAATTCATATTTTCCTTTATAAAATTAATCAGCAGAAGCAATTCTATTTAAACATAACAAATTTTCCCTTCCACAGTTTTACATAAAAAGAAATTAAAATCACAATTCTGAAGAATTTCCTTTTAATTATACAAACATTATATACTTAAACTACAATAAAGAAATTAGAAGCTTTTTTATTCTATCTATAATGACCTGTTATCAAACATGTAAGCACATCTTTCTATAGCTTTTTAATGAAGATTTTCCCAATCACAATTTTGAAAGATGCCTTTCAATTCCACAGTGGTCTAACATCCATGCTTATTCCACATAGGTACTGCCAGTGGTCCCTGTGGCGTCCTTTCAACAACGACAAACTCATCAGGGTTGCCAAGTGCCTCATAGAAGACCAGTAAATCTTGTATCGCGTGCTCCTCAATCTGAAAGGGGTGGAGTGGAAAGAGTGGAAATAAGAAAAAATGACTTGCTTCAGTTCTTTCCTTTATATTAGCTTTCCAGTGTCCTTATGAGGAACGAATATTATCCCTGGGTATAATGCAGTGTATTTAAGTCAAGTATAACGCTAGTCTCTAGCTAAGGAGAAGGCTCAACGCTAGAGTTAGGATAATTAGATACTCAACCCTCCCAGCTATTTGAGTCTTGAGCAGAAGGAAAAAGAAAATGAAAATTGTTGAAATCCATTCTTTCCAGTAGCTTCACTCTGTCACATATTTTCGGGTACTATACAAATCCTCTGAATTTTCCCTGCCAAAGCTTCAGGCTCTAGTTCCAAGTCTGGCTCTTCAGTTTTCCAGCTCAGTCTGTGGAATCTTAATATCCTTCGAACAAACTCCCTTTCTTAACTCAGCCAGAGTCAGTGTGTGTTGCTTACAACCTAGGAACGTCTAATGGTACTGAAGCCAAGTTGACAGCTACATATTGCCAAATTATTCTCTAATGGGTACTTTAGAACACCCAGTCAGTCCAAAGCATCACCCAAGTCACAAATACCAGCAATCACAATCTATTGTTTCTAAATTAGTTATGCTGAATGTCTCCACTTGATATTTTTACTGCTAGATGTCTTAGCTTAGTTTTACATATTTACATGTTAATTTGATAGACATACAAATCTGTGCAAAACAAATGAATATAATTGGAGTAAAATATAGACTAGCTCTTCCCAAAGTTACACCCTTAAAGTCGGGTCCTATACCTGAATCAGAGCCAATGGTTTCTCTCGACTTCTGATAAGAGCTGCTTCTTGCTGTAGCTCTTCCTCTACAATGGATGCAAAGGTGATTGGGGCCACTGAAGGAGCAGTCAATGAGGAAGACAGCCAAGGGCTGAGAGAATAACAAAGAATTCTCATTCATCTTTCAAATTTCCACAAACAAAATCTCCTTGAAATACTTTTTTGCAATATCACCTTTCCCCTCCAACCCCAAACCCAGCAGCATACAATGTTAGGGGGCTTCAAAGCTTTTGCGGAGATTATAGGCTAATGAGGTAAGAAAGAGAAAACAACAACAGATTAATATTTGATTTGGATCAATGCTGTAGGAAAACTTTGGAAAATCACCAAAGCGTAGGGATAGAGGAAAAATAATACAATTATAGAGAAAGTTATTTATGCAGCAGAGAATATTTAGATAATACAAAGGGTGTGGTAGTTACATAATTCTGTGTCAGCTTGACGTGTAGGGATGGAGTATTGCTTGTCAATCAGGTCACAGCCTGATGGTATTTCCTTGTAGGCGTGACCGCCCCATAAAGAGGTTTCTTGGGAACTCTCCCCACCCACCCACACATACACCCCCATCTCTGCCTTCACCTCTGGCTGGCAAGCCCCTCAGAGACCTTCCAGAGTCCTATGATGCTTCCTCCACTATTTGATCCACAAGACTTTACACGCACTGGCCTATGCTCTTCCTACATTCTGCATCATTGCGTGTGGCTACGTGAGTCTGCAGAGGGATGCATGGACTACTATTGGGCTTAAGACTACTATCGACTTAAGTCGATCTGTACTGGGCTAGGATGTTTTACTGATGCATAACTACTTCTTGATTTACAGCTCTCTTACACATATAGAAGTGTCCATGGATTTGTTTCTCTTCGATTGGTCAACCCAGTCTAACACAAAGGGGCTTCAAAAAGTTTGTAGAAAAATTGCAATTTCCACAAACTTTTTGAAGCACTTTCCTATAATCTATTCAGTATCATGATACCTAAAATTCTCTTTCCATGTTAAGCAGTGTTTAGTGTGCTAGACGGTTGAAAGCTAATAAATTAAGCTTACTTGGGGCTGTCTAGGAGAGGTAAATCTGAAATATGGTTGCCTTCTGGTCCTGGAAAACCATGATGAGAACATCTGTAAAACAAATGCCAAAACAAGAGTCAAAGAAGTTTAGTACCAACAATAAAAACGATCAGGGAGAGACAGGAATCATTGCATGCCAGACTCATCAGAAAATCGTACAGTGGGGATTACAGGTCAGCTGCAGATATACGCACAATTTCTAATTTTCCAGGAACTGACAAACTATATTGGTTTACACGTTTTACATAAAAAAATTTTAAATCATAAAAATTAAAAATCATATCTAACAATGTACATGCTAATGAATATCAAGTGATTTGAGGACTTTGGGGAGAATCATAGAGGAATGTAGAATGAGGGCAGTAGAAATAATTCCAGAATTACAGAGACTTATTTCATTGGGAGATTTTTATCTTCGAGTATCTAAATTACTCAAGATCCTGAGGACATCGAGGGCTAGAGAGGATTAACAACCCAAACTAAGACCGAGAGTAAGCGAATACAGCCTAAAGCCACTGAGGTTCTAATTCATTTACGTATAAACGTTTATCAGGCATGTACTAGGTGTCAGCACTGTGGGAGATGCTGAAAACTTGACTGATTTGAATCAGGACTCTCCTCAAAAAACTCACATGGAGGAGAAAAACGATTAGAAAAGACAGACTCAATAATACGATGGTGTAAGTATAGTAACTTTCGAATATATATTACATTACATATTTCTAATATGTACAAAGTACCATTCACTAAATATTCACAGAAGAAAGAAGAACAATCTGGAGGAGAGTGTGTGCTTGTAGCTTCCCTGAAGAAATAACAGTCAGCTGAGACAGTACCGAGCTAAGTTTTTAGCTATAACAATACCTGGAGCTGTGAAAGATTTTTAAAGCATAAGAAAAACAAATTGCTTTTGGTTTGGGCAGTTAAGTGTACATTGTGGATGAAAGAACTGCAGGGTATTCTTTTCAATAAGCAGAGGATGACCTGACTGAGCACGAGAAGGGATTAAAAAGAATTAGAAAAAAACAGACGGGCCAGAGTATAGAATAAATTGAAAGCTAAAACACTTACACCTGCTGAGCAGACAAACTAATTTACTGAGTGCCTAAGTACTTTCATACACATCACCGTACTTGACTCTTGGAATAACTAATTTGAAGAGGAAACATGCTTCTCTCCAACGCTCAATGAACACAGTAAAACACAAAAGTATTTAATCAGTTTTCCCATGTACAAAACAAATGGACAGACTAAATTCAGGCTTTGCCTGCTCTTCAACCCCCTCACCCCACATCGTGGATTTTCTAGTATCACACAGTTGCCTTTATTTCTGATTCCTTTGTTTAGAAAATACACTAAAACAGAAAAAAATGGAATTCCAACCCCAGAGCCCTCTAAAGCTATATATATTTTTTAATTTAATTTTTTTTTTTTTTAACAAAAAGAGCTCTATCACCTAAAAAGTACTCTCCATTACACAATATACTTGTCAAATCTGCTATTTCATTTTTGGAAATATCTTTCAAACTCATCTGTCTGACAGCACCTCCCTCATTGTTTCCTTCACCTCTTCTATGTTCTCAAATTGCTGTCCTTTCATGTCCCTCTTCATTCACGGAAACAAAAACAAGCTGCAAGGACCGAGGTCAGGTGAATAAGGTGCGTGGAGTAAGAACGGCATGGTTTTTGTTTTTTTTTTGCCAAAAACTGGTGCACTGAGATGTCAGCATGAGCAGGTGCATTGTCATGGTGGCAAAACCACAAATCGGGCCTTTTTGTTGCAAACGTTATGAAATATTTTCAGAACCTCTAAACAGAGCAGTAATGAACAGTCTGACCGGGTGGAATGAATTCCAAATGCACTATGAGGCAACACTTTCATCTGTTCCGGACATCCAGAACATCTTTCAACATGCCACCTTTTTTGAAAGGAGAAAACCACTCATGCCCTTGAGTTTTCCCCACAGCACTGTCCTTGTCGGCTGTGTTCAACATCACAGCAGTTTCTGCCGCATTGTTCGCACACAGGAAATAAAATTTCACAGCTGCACGCTATTCTCTTAAATTGGGCATCACAAAAAATGAGGTTTGAATGAAACTACCTTTATGAAAAAGTTCACTGTAACCAGAGAGAACCTTCCGAGGTTAGTGCCACTGCGTACACTAGCTCCAAACGAGTTGATCAATGCTCGCCTCGTGGGAAAAATGTGTACTAAGCAAGCTCTGTTCTGCCCACTGTAATTCTGGTTCTTTGGGGGCATGCCCTCACGCATTCCACTTCACATATCTTCTCATTCTTTTAAGAACTGGCTCAAATATCACCTTCTCCTTGCTGATAAGCCTTTCAATCATAACTCCATCAGTTTCCCACAATCCATCGTTATTGCTTAAATATCTGTCATAACTGCTAGTACAGTCTCTCCAGATCTCTTTTATCTTTGTAGCTTCAGTGTTTAAGAGGAATACCTGGAACGTAGTTTATGAATAAACAGTCAGAGAATGTGATATGAGCAGAAAGACAAGGACTTTTTAAAGTACGGAATAAAATATAAGATGTTTTTGTTTTTGTTTTTTTTTGGGGGGGGCATCACTGCCCTCTGGTGCTGGGAGAAGGAGATCCAGCCTTTGCTCCTGTGGAGCCTCTGCTGGGATTGAACCTCCATCCCAGTGGGCCGCAGTCCCGCGCATAACCACTACGCCACTGGGGCTCAGCCCAAGATTTTTGTTTTTAAAGTTTCTTATTCCTTTGCATTACTGTAACTTTTTCTTCCAGGTCTAGCTATTGGAACACAAAGTCCAGCTATAAGATTTTTAATTTTAATAAAGATCCATGACTTGAAATTTGCTATATATTTGCCACTCTGTGCCCAGAATTAAGAAGACTTCAGACTAGGAAAAGAATGAACTTAAGCAATGAACTGTAAAGTTTTGGGGATAAATTTATTATGGAATATGATGGTCCAGACTAGGATAATCATACATTTTTTTTTTCTACATCCCATTGGAACAGAACCTTCTAACAGCAAATCTCCCACGTTCTTCGTAAGGTTCTAAAGTTAGGGCAAGACTAGACACCTTCCAGGGCGGGGTCTAGCAAACTGTAGCACTCAAGCTGTGCTTTCTGTACATACACGTGGCTCTGAAGTTAAGATGAAAAGTCAGAGAATGGTGATTTCACTTGTCTGTAAAATATATTTATGGATGCTGAGTAAGTTTTAAATTTTTGTAAAGGACAGGATTGCCTCTTCCATCTTAAAAGTTTGATGCAGGCCTAGGGCATTAAAATATAACGGTGGTTCATAACATCATGTATAATCACTTAAGTGGTGGTCCAAAATCATCTGGAGTACTGGAAATAAGGTAGAAGATTTTGATACTTTCAATTAAATGTAAAAATATTATTAATTGCTAAGGAGGAAATAGCAGTTACAAGCTCCATGATGTCATTGAAAATACTGATATTGTGAGAATCAGGACTAAAATACTATAACCATTATTAAACCAAACAACCAATGAGAGCTTTTCTTATAGCACCTCATTTAATGTAACATTTTTAAATTTATGAAGTACTTTCATTTATATTATCTTATGAACATCTCATAAAAACCATGTGAAATGTTATTCTTATTTCATGTTAAATAAAACTGAAGTTCAGAAATGGTTATGATTAGTGTTAAGCCTGGAACTCAGATACTTTTCTTAAGACTCTAATCACAGGATTCTTTCCACCAGAGATTTTTCAATAGGAAACCTCAATAATAGAGTAACATAGATCTAAGATTAAACAAATATCACAAACAGTCTAAACTTTCAAATCATTAATATAACATTACTAAGCTTTAAATACTAGCAACGAAGAGATATTCTCACTGGAAAATCTTATTTACAATCTAGTTTTCAGAAAATAAAATATTTAAAAAGTTAGTTAAAATAATTTTTGGAAGGTTTCTAGTCAAACTGCTGAATGAGTATTGTCAAATTTTGAGTTATAAAGAAGTAAATTGCTTTTGTTCACAAAGTTTATTATTTTAATTTAAAAAATTTTATACTAACTCATTCCTACAGATTTTTGGTAAGATCATAGCTGATATATAAAGATCTTGTCTCACAAGTAGTTTTTACTAGTTAGAAACAAAGGATTATATTTTCTACCCATAAATTACACATGGTGGTAATAAAATAAAAAGTGACAGAAGGCACATAAAAAATTAAACAGAAAACACATCATTAAAAATACACAGATCTGAAAAATACACAGATAAAAATCCTACAAACCCCTTTAATATTTAGCACCAACAAACGACATCATCATCTTTGGATTTTAACATAATCGTCTAATATTAAAATAAGGTAAAATGTATAGCATTTCCTGAGATGAGCACATCCACCTCTTCCACCCCTACTCCCCAAAGAACCTTAAGCATTCCTGTCTTCCTGCCTTACCGCCCACAATATCCTCTGCTGGTGCTGTCTTTTCTTTTCTCTTGAAAAAGCTTTGGCCATATAGTAAAAGTCATAACAGTGAATCGATACATAAAATCTATTTTTCTAATAGGATTCACATGGTACAATAATAATTAAATATTTGGGACTGAAATAAAAAAGTGGTAAAGAACTAACGCAGTCCTATGCCTTTAATTCTCAATGAACTCTTTGCTGTTAGCTCAAGCTCGCGATTCCTTTCCCTTCTCTGGATCACGATCTGACTGGCATTGCACACGCTCTTTGCCATCTATTCAATATGGCTGCCTTGTACTGTTCAGTTCTTTCCTTGCATTTAACTTCCATAAGCACAAATTATGGCTTACCAATTAGATTTCAAACACATTTAAATTTGGGGCTATTAATTACACTTTAATAGAGACTCCGCATTGTTCTACAGAATGCAGTATATAGATCACATGCTCCAAAATTTGGTGAATTTTAACATTTTTTATTAGTTATGTTTTATTTCCTTTTTAAAAGCCCAGTGAATACATATTTTCCATGATTTAAAAAGCCCCGAAAATTAACTTGCATATTTTCTCTTTACAATCACTATCAGTGATAGGACATTATAGTAGAAGCTAAAATATGAACTCCCACTCTTCAACAGTCAAGCGATATGTGTATAATCCATCTCACATATTCTTTTCCTTCTCTTTCCAAAGCAGTGTAACAGCATGTACAACTGTACAATTAAAAACCTTGATGCCACAGCACACTCTAGTGATCAACCAAGAAACCACAGATTCTGCATACTCTGAGTCAGACGGCGAAGATATCCAAAGAAAAAGAGTGTCTTTGTATACTGGAAACATTGAAAACTTAAAATACCACAAAATGCATAATTTTCATTTGCTAAAAATTCTTCTATCTAAGGCATCGAATACAATTCGTTACATAGAAGTGGTATTTGAGACAGAGCTACAGATTTTTCCTCATGAGTCAGTCGTCTACCAACTACTCAGTGTGCGAGAAACCCTGGGGAAAATCAGCAAAGCAATGGTGAGCAAAGAAAGCTATCACCTCTGATCTCGGCACATAGAGTTGAGAATTGATACTAAGATATTTTTAACACAGAGATATGGGATAAGTGTAATAAAGCAGCACAATAAGAATATATACAGGAGCCCTGGTGGCAAAGTGGTTACTTGCACCGGGCTGCTGACCACAAGGCCAGAGGCTTAAAACTACCAGTCACTTTTTTCGGAGGGGCAGGGATGCAGGTCTCCACTCCAGTCAAAGTTAGTCTTGGGGTGGGATCAATGGCAATGAGTTTTTGAGATTAAAAATATTTAACAGAAAACTGAACCAGTGGAGAAACTCAAGAGTTCTTCACAGAATATGGCCGTACAGAGAAAGACAGACAAGTCAGTCAACTACCAAAGGATGTAGAGATGGGCTGAACTAATCGCCAACATGGTGAACGTTCATGACTTCCCAGAAATGTCCTGAATAATAATAAAGCTGGCAGTCTACTTCTCAAGGGAGCTTCTGGCAAAATGGTGGACATAAGCCCTTGATAACAAAAACAAAAGACAGGGGAAAAACAAAAACCAGATACAGAAGATAATCCTGGGATCCTGAGCTTCAAAGGGCACCTTCAAATAGAAGTGGACTGAATACACAGTAGAACAAACTGAACGGAATCAGCCAGGGAAGAGACAGATATAGGTGAATGTCAGCAGGCCAAACAGAGCTCAGCCATAACCAGCTATGTTTGCTCAGGGCTATATGACCAGAAGGTGGGATCCTTCCTTGTTTCTCCCCACCACCTGGTGACCAGGAACAGCCACACCCTACCCTCACACAACCACCAGTCAGTTACACTCCACCGTGCAGAACCACTATTTAGAGGCACCCGTTGTGAATTGGGCACTGAGTTAGTCCGGGTAGACTAGAGGAACAAATTCAAGGACACGCGTATGGATATAAGGAATGGGTTTATATTCAAGAGGAACAGGACATTGAGAAAACATCCCAGTCCAGACCAGCTCAAAGTCACAAATCCGATATTAACGCATATGCCCGAAATCAGTCCATAAAGTCTCCTTCTGACTCACAAAGTTACAGGTCAGTGGGTGCAGAGTCCCAGCACCGACAGGGGTCTCCCCATGCCTCCTCGCTTCCCGGGCTCAGAGTCCATCAACAGCATCCTGTGGTGGCAGAAGCAACTCATCGCTTGCAGAGGCCTCCATGTGGCTGCCCCAGCTTCAGAGGTCCGGCTCCATCAGGGCTAAGCCGTGTGGTCTCTCCACCGGCTACTCCAGCCTCCCAGACGCCGCCATTCTGTGTTGCCTGTGGTTAATCATCTCTGAAACTAACTCCCAACAACTGGGAGATAGCTTCTCATCTTCACGAGGGAAATATCGTGAGATTTCCCATGAGTCTCAGGCGAAAGCCATGCCCACACAGAGGCCTCATCAGCTACTCAATGGCTATCTCCAGATTAATAGACCAGACTCCACCCCTACATTTCAATCATAAAATTAACATACGCACATGACTGCCACAGGCACCTGGCACACTACCTTCGTGTCCAGCGGTGTGCCAGCACTATGTTATGAAACAACAGAATACCCATAGGCAGACAAGCAGTTGTCTCTAGCCATCCTGAGTGGGCAAGAATTCCTTCCATGTTTCCTGTCCTTGTCCTTGTCACAAGTAGTTCTGAGCTTGCATGAACTGCTTCCAGAGCAAGCTCTCCTTTCTTTGGCTAAGAGAGTGCTGACACATAGCAGGTGGCCAGACTGCCCCAGTTTTTTCCTTTCCAGAGTTTTCTCCTTTCCTTGTTTTCTTTTCTTTTGTCTCTTTGGACATTTCAGGATCTTAATGTCTATCTGCATACAGGATATCCAGTTGATAAAGCCACGATTCAGATGATGATGATGCAGAAATTGAATAGTTTTACCAATGTCTTCAGTTTGAAACTGATCAAACATGCAAGCAATACACTCATAATTATTGGCAATTAGAATGCAAAATTGGGAAACAAAGAGGAAGGAACAAAATATGGCCTTGGTGATAGAAATGAACCTGCAAGTTGCATAATAGGATTTTGCAAGACCAGTGACATCTTCATTGCAAATATCTTTGTTCAACAAAACAAAAAGTGGTGATTGTCCATATGTGAGTTCTGGTTGAAGCTGAAGAAAATTAAAATAAGACCACAAGAGTCATATTATGATCTTCAGTCTATCGGTATCCAACCTAAATTTGAGAGAACCTCTCAAGAACAGATTTGTGTTGACAAATATAGACTATCATTAATATATGGAAGTAAAAGTTTGCTGAAGAACATCCATTGTGTAGCATTGTGCAGTAATGAGAGATCTGATGAACTGTGGAATGACACCAAGAACATCAAACATTAAAAAAAGCTAAGTGGCATTAAAAAGTCAGGAGAAGATCAAAATGAGTGTCAGAGAGATTGAAATTTGCTATTAATCATAGAGTAGCTAAGCCAAATAAAGAAATGATGAAGTTAAAAAAGCAGAAACCTTCAAAAGGCAGGTTGAGAAGACAAAATAAAACATTGCAATAAAATATGCAAAGATATACGGCTAGAAAACCCAAAGGAAGAATATACTCAGCACATTTCAAACACAATAAAGAAAACATGGAAAGCTTGAGTTGTAATATTAAAAGATTCTAACGATAAAATATTGAATGATACAAATAGAATCAAAAGAAAATGGAAAGAATACAGGGTCACCATACAAAAAAGAACTGCTGACATTCATTTCAAAAGCATAAGAGCAAGAACCAAGGAAGAAATTCAATATGCACTGAAGGCATTAGCAAAACACAAGGATCCAGTTATTGACTGCATACTAATTGAAATGTTTCAACAAATTAATGAAGTACTAGAAAAATGTATTTGTCTACAAAACGATATTTGGACGGCAGCTATCTGGCCAACTGACTAAAAATCTCCATTTGTAACCCTATTTGTACCAATTCCAAAAAAAGATGACCCAAAATTGAATGTGAACATTATAGACTATCATTAATATAGCAGGGAAGTAAAATTTTGCTGAAGAACATCCAGAGACAACAGCAGTGTACTGAGAGGAAGCTGCCCCAAATTCCGGCAGGATTCAGAAGTTTACAGGAAACAAGGTATATCACTGTGACTGTAAGATGAATTTTGGCTCTAAGCAGAGAATATCAGAAAGATGTTTGTGTTTCCTGACAAAGCAAAGGCATTCAACTGCATGAACTATAACAAACTCTGGATAGCCTTGAGAAGAAGGGGGAACCTTGAACAATTCACTGTTCTCCTGTGGAACCTATAAATCGATCCATGAAGAGCCAATCTTGAAAACTAAGAGGGGCAGTTTTACCTTGTCTTGTAGAGCTGCTATGAATCAGAATCAACAGGAAGGCAGGGGGTTTGGTTTGGTAGCTAAAATATACGGAGGCCCGTGGGGAAGGAAAGAAGGCAGGCATGAGGAAAGGGAACGCAGAAACTTTTGAGACTGTTGTGTATGTTCACTATCTTGAATGTGATGACAGTTTAGAGGCCAAAACTTCAAATGACATATTTTAAATAAGTGTCATTTATTCTATGTCAATAATACCTCAAAAACTGCTTCAAAAAAAAAAAAAAAGACTGATGGATAGGTCAATTTTGAATGTAAAAGACTTTAAGTCTGCCTTATAAACATATTATCACAGACCATAAAATCGACATAGAATACAGTAAAAATGTAAATGTTCATTTTATTACCTTATAACTTTTGGAGCCTGGGAATTTTCAATTCCTTTAAAACAGATTTTTTTGACATGATCTCCTGAACTATGGCTGGTAATAGATTTTTTTTCCTCTGGTAAAAAATCTTGGAATGATTTGGATGAAACTGAATGTGGAGAAGATGTCCTATAAAGTAAAGCAAATATCAAGTTAGAACTTCTTCTAGGTCATTGATATAGATAACAAGGAAACAACGGAGAAAATAAATGCCCAAAATTCTACAATGAAATTATGCTTTTCAGTATGACACTGGATTCTTTTGGGTAAGTGTTGAACTCAACCCTCAAACTGGTGGCTCAAAGGGTGCAAGACCAAACTCTCTCCTCCAGGGAAGACACCCAGGATTAGAAACTGGCACCGGGCTGCGGTGAGTTGGAAGAAACTCCATATTTGGCCAACATCTTCTTTAAAATGTTTTTGTTTTCCAGTATATGAAACCCAGGACTGATGAACCGACAGAGACAGCAAGGGTTCCTGGTGGGTACAGCAGTGGGAGAAGTGGGAAAGGAAAGGGGAACTGATGTCAAGTTGTTCAAGAAGGAACAGGATGGTTCAAAATGATTGTGCTGTCAACGGTACAATACTGCTTGATGTGATTTAACTATGGAACGATAAAAGAGGGGGTATCAAATAAGACTTCAGAACAACCCCCCCCACAGTCATGCATTTCAGTTATTTTTTAAAACAACCTTATCATCTTAAAAGTATTCTCCATCATACTTAATACATATGTCAAATCTGCTATTCCATTCTTGGAAACGTTTTTCAAACTCATTTGTTTGGATGGCTAATAACCTCTCTCATTTCTAGCTTCACCTATGTCCTCAGATCGTTGCCCTTTCATGATCCTCTGCATTCACAAAAACAAAAAGAAATCACACGGAGCAAGGTCAGGTGAGTCCGGTGTGTGGGGCAAGAGAGGCATGCTGTTTCTGTGCCCCAAACTGGTGCACTGAGATGACTGTGTGAGCAGGTGCATTGTTGTGGAGACAAAACCAGTCCCCCATCTGCCACAAATCAGGCCTTTTTTTGCCACACCTTGTTACAGAATCTTTTCAGAACCTGTATATAAAAAGCTTGATTAACAGTCTGACCTGGTGAAATGAACTCCAAATGCACTATGCCCCACTCACATTAAAAAAAAAAAAAGAAGAAGCATAGTCTTGATCTTTGATTTCACTTGATGTGTTTTTGGCATCTTCCACTGGCTTGCTTGCTTGATGCTTGCTTTCAGGGTAGTAACAACACTGTCCAGTGCCAACAATGACCTTGAGAAAAAAGTCCGGGTCACTTTGGAGATGTTCTTTCAAAGCATGGCATGTTTCCAGTTGATGCTCTTTTTCCTGGTCAGTCAGAACCTGAGGCACAAGTTTTGAAGCAAACCTCCTCATTGCCAAATCTTCTGTTAAAATTCGCTAACCTGAGCACCAAGATCGATTCCTCATCTCTTCTTGGAACACAACTGCACTAAATTTGCTGAACAGTTTCGTCTTATTGGGAAGTTGATGGACTAACAGAATGAGGCTTGCCATCAATCTACATTCACTTTTTTTGAAATAAGAAAATAATTTGTACACTTGAGCTTTTCCCACAGTGCTGCCCATGTAAGATGTGTTCAACATCACAAAAGTTTCTGCGGCATTTTTCCTGAACAGGAAACAAAATTTCACAGCTGCACCCTGTTCTCTTCAATGGATCATCACAAAAAATGAGGTTCGAGTGAAACTGCTTTTACAAAAAAAAATTCACTGTGACCAGAGAGAACCTTCCCAGGTTATGCCACTGGGTGCACTAAACTCTGAGTGAGTTACCTGATGCTCGCTTAACTTTGCAGGAAAGATATTTACTATGAAAGCTCTGCCCAGGGTTGTTTTCCAGGTTTTTTGGGGGGGTGGGGCGGGGAGAAGTACCCCCTCATATGTGTATTGGCTCCCACTAAAACGCTTTTAAAAAAAGGGAAGAATCGGGATGAGCCCTGCTGGCATAAGTGGTTGAGTGCAGGACTGCAGCCAGAGGGCTTGGAGGTTCAAATCCAGGGGCGGCTCTCAGGAGCAGCACTGGGTAGCGCCACAACCACAAGAGGCAGTGATGCCCACAAAAACAAAACAAAAAAAAAAAAAAAAAGAGAAGAATCTGCATAAATCTAGGTAGAAAAGAGTACTTATGGAACTGTTTAAACTCACAAGTTCATTAAGTATATAAAGCAGTTATCTATAAAATATGCACATTTCTTTAAATTAGTTCTATTTTTCTTTCAGTTGCTTATGCTATACTTTTGAAAAATATCTACTTTCCCAAGATTTTAACTTTCCTAACTTGCCTCTCTTACTTTCCATCCTAGCAGCCAAGATAAAAAATTATGGAAAAGCATTTATACATTTGAATCTACATACAAGTTATCCAGGATTTTGTTCTTCAGTTAAAGCAGCTCTAAAATTTTTTTCTTTAATAAAATGACCACCTTAAAAATTTAAATAATTGAAATTATAGAGAAATTAATAATTTCATTTTAAAAATGATACTTAGCCCTAAATTGGATTAGGAAGAATTCACATTTATCTTTCATGCCAGGCCACAAAGAATGCACATTCCTCCATTCAAGATGTCTGATGAGAAACATTATTTATCCAACTAAAATATCAGATAGTAAAAAGTGGTCAACTTCCATGTATACTTGGAATTTTCATGTTAGATTTCAAATTCAACTTGTTAGAAGTTCATTCTAATGGGAGAAACCATTATCTTTAACACTTTTAATTACCACACCTAACTGTACATAATAGCAGTCCAATTATATACTAAGAGTCATAAAGACTAGGTAGTAAATGTGCACACAGACCAGTAAAAACCATTACCAAAATGACAACCTTTTCTACAGACACAAAGAGTTTATAATCACATTTTTTTTGTTTGTTTTGGTTTTGGGGGCATCACTGCCTTCTGGTAGTGGGAGTAGGAGGCCCAGTCTTGCTGCTGGATTTGAACCTCCAACCCAGTGGGCCGCAGTATAATCACAACTTTTTTTTTTAGTATAATCACAACTTTAAAGACACAATATACCACAGTATGCTAAAAACATAAATGTAGATCAAAGCCTATTTTTAACTTTCTATCAAAGACATCCTAAGAATAGGCTTTTAAGGATTTGAGGTATTTGTTTTTTTCTAATTGACTTTATCCACATATTACGATTCTAATTCAGTTTTTCATAAATGTGTTGCACTATAAGAATAAACTGTAATTTATATGTAAACTGTGTTTTTGTGTGTTTTTTTTTGTTTTTTGGGCATCATTGCTCTCCGGTGGTGGGAATAGGAGGCCCAGCCCCACTGCTTGGATTGAACCTCCGTCCCAGTGGGCCGCAGTCCCGCACACAACCACTACGCCACCGGGGCTCAGCCCGTAAACCGTGCTTTTTATTCAACAGTTTCACATACTTCTCCATCAAGCTACATGAATATATTTTGCAAGTTGGTGACTTCTATGGGTTGAGTCATCTTCTTGGTGCCTTTGACATGAAGGTTTAGTGCTCAGCGGGAGTCCTCTAAAACTTGAGTATAGTACTTTTATATTGATTTATTTAGGACTTTAAAATCTTCTCTCAGACATATTTTATAGGTTTTTGAATAGCAATTTGTTAAATTTAAGTAAAATTTTGCCTTTTTTTTTTGTAGGCATCACCGCCCCTGGTGGTCGTGGGTGCTACCCAGCACTGCTCCTGAGAGCCGCCGCTGGATCTGAACTGCCAAGCCCGCGGGCCGCAGTCCCACACTCAACCACTTACGCCACCGGGGCTCAGCCCAAAATTGTGATAATATTTAATTTTTCTAATATAAGTAGTTGTATACTGATGCTTTATTTAATGATCTTACTGGACTCATTTACTTCAAGAAATTAGAATATTTAATAAATTTAGATTTTTATGTAAATAATGTTACTCATCATAGTAGCAGCTTTATTTCTCACTCCGCTTCTCATTGGAGCCCGGGCGGCATGGTGGTTATGCATTGACCGCTCACCAGAAGGCCAGTGGGGGAAAGATGAGGAGCCGAGGTCTCAGAAATGCAAGTGGGGAAGCCTGACTCCATACACTTAGGTCTCTATGAGTCGCACTTCACTGGCTGGCGGTGGGTGATGAAAAAAATTGGTGGCGGCTGGAGTACATTTAAAGAAGGACAAGGCAAGGAAAACAACAAAGCATCCCGGGAACTAGGGAATTGGACAAGGGAGCCATGTCACTTGAAGGTGGGTTTAAGAAGGCCCCTGGGTGACAGAAATGAACCCGGCCTCTGGAAGAGCCAGTTCAGATGGCAGAACACTGGGTTCCAAGGCAACAAATGAAACGGGCAGATCCTGGTGAGTTTCACTAGGCTGAAAAGAGCTTTATGGCAGTGTTATGGGTCTGAGGGAGAAAATCTGTGATGGTACATAGGTAACAAGGGAAAAACAAAGGGAATTAATAATTATAGGGGAAATAAAATGCAAAACGTGTAAGAGAAAGGAAATGTATAAACATCACCTAACTATTGTGAATTTTAATTAACCAGCCATAACAGGACTGGGTCAAGGGAATGCTGTCTTTTATTATAATCCTTGGAGTGCTGCCATGATATTTGACTTTTTAACACATGCTCCTGTTTTAATTCTATTTTTGAAAATTACTTGGGGTTAGACAGAACTTTTAAGTAGATCCTAAGCCAAGAAATGTCATACTGTGCCTCTTGCTACATCCCTTAATTTGAGTGACCGTTAAGTTTTCTCCTTTCTTTGTTTTGTGGGCATCACTGACCCCTGGTGGGTGTAGGAGGCCCAGCCTTGCTCCTAAAGAGCTGCTGCTGGGTTTGAACCGCCAACTCTGTGGGCCACAGTCCCAAACACAACCACTTCGCCACTGGGGCTCAGCCAAGTTTTCTCCTTTCTTTTATTCATTGATTTTTTTGTTTTAAATAGACTGTTGTACGGCATGGCCAAAACTACATTCTATTCATGTGATAGGTAATTCTCACAATGCATATCTACATTATCTAATAACTGGGTCAAGAACACACCCCCCCCCCACACACACACACCAAAGGAGTGTGGCATGTTTTTTTCTATGATTTTGTTTAGGGAAAACACATTAACTCTTATGGGGACTGTGAACAAGAAAATCTTGTTTATTGATTTATCATTAAACATATCTTACATGTAAAAAATGGATGGATCTTAAAATTCTGGAAAAACCTACTCTCTCATATTTTACTCTTTTCTCCACTTCTGAAATTTTCTTATTTCTAGCTTTTATTTTTCTCTGATCACATTGTAGATCTACCACTGGTATGACAAAGAATAAAATTATTTGTCACTTTCCTCAGAATAATATGTAGTTGTACTATGGAAAAGTTCCTCTTTACAAATAGAATAATAAGATATAGAAACATGAAATTATTTTTTCATGTACTGAGTAGACCAAAGGTCAGGTTGGTTAGGTAGGTAGGTAGGCAGGTAAACACTAGATAGGTAGACTGATAGTCTTCAAGATCCTCACCAATTCTAGTGAGACAAACACTTCTACTGATTTCTTTCTTGCCCCCACACAATCCACTATTTCCTCTGGAATCCATTTACATATTGGCAAGTTACAAAGAAAAGGGAGAATAGGGAGTATAGAAACAATTCAAATTTGTTATCTGACCTCTTTCAAGACTATGTCAATTTGTGCTGCTACACTAGGTAAACTGCAATGGAGAAACAAATATGTAATACAATAGTAAACAGACAGGACTGCTTAAATAAGTGCCAATGATTATAACCATGGGAAGATGTTTACAATGAATGTATGAGGATAAAGACATTCGGGGAATATGAAAAAAAGCAAAATACTTTTGCTTTTTGTGTTAGTCTGGGTAGACTACAGAAACAAATTCATAGAGGCACTCATGTGTGTATAAGAGTTTTTTATAAAAGAGTTGTATATTGAAAAAACATCCCAGTCCAGATCAAGTCCATAAATCCATTATTAGCCCATGTATCTGATATCAATCTGTCAGTTCCTCTTCAGACTCACGTTAGCACATGCAATGATGCTGAATGCAGGAAGATCACAGGTCAGTGGATGAAAAAGGCTTGTGGATCCAGTGGCAGTAGAAGCAGCTCAGTGGTCGCAGGGGTCTCCACGTGGCTCCTCCAGCTCCAGGGCTCTGGTTCCATCAGCAGAGCTCCCTGCAGCTTGTTTACAGGAATGTGTAGCAGAGAGGTTGTGCCTGGCCTCCAGGGAGCTATTTATCTTCGTGTGCCTCTAAATGAGGCCACCAAACTCTGACGTGATTGACAGGCTTGCCTCCACCCCTTCCTCAAGTTGACAGATTATGTAGCTGCCACACTTACGTAGTTTATTAGTTTTCTAAATGAAAATGCATGACTGGATCCTTTAAATCACTTTAACAATGAAGCTACGGTAATTAGAATACAAAATATGTCCAAAACACCTGTGGCCATCCATTGAGAATCGATTTTAACTCAAAGCAATATTATAGGACAGAGCAGAGAGTCCCTCTAGTATTTCCAAAGCTGTAATCTTTTGGGAAGCACAGTGCCACGTCTTTCTCCCTCAGCACATCTGGTGGGTTTGCTAGCTTTTCAGTTAGCAGCCAACTCTTTAAACAATAATGCCACCCAAGACCCTTTATAAATGTCAATGTAGCCAATATTAAAACTGAATCCAAGAAAACAAAAAGTGCAGCTTTTTGTTTCCCAAATCTCAATTTATAAATAAAATTAAAAAGGGAAGTAGAATATTTTTAAAAAGATGTTTGAAAGAAAGAGGTGGCCGGGAAAGAGTGAAGAACTGTCATAAAAGTTAATGTACGGGGCTGAGCCCCGGTGGCGTAGAGGTTGTGCACGGGACTGCAGCCAACTGGGATGGAGGTTCAATTACAGCTCCATGGAACAAAGGCTGGGCGTCCTACTCCCACCACCTGAGGGCAGTGATGCCTCACCCGCACCCCCCTCAAAAAAAAAAAAAAAAAACCACCACCAGATGATTAAAAAAAAAAAAAAAAAAGCTACTGTACAACTAGTATGGATAGGAGCTGGAAACATAGGGAATTCAGGACAGAAGATCCCTTCAGGTCCAGTGGTGAGAGTGGTGATACCGGGAGGGCGGAGGGAAAGTGGAGTAAAAGGGGGAACCAATTGGAGGAATCTACGTAAACCTCCTCCCCTGGAGTATGGACAACAGGAAAGTGGGTGAAAGGACACATTGGACAGTGGACGATATGACAAAATAATGATAATTTATAAATTATTATGGGTTGATAGGAAGGGGGCACTGGGGAGGGAGGGGAAATATGGGGAGTGAATACCGGGGACCTAAATGGAAGGAGGATGTTTCGAGAATGATGATGACAGTGAATGTGCAAATGAGGACTGCATACAATTATTATATAAATTGATCATGATAAGAGTTGGATAAGCCCCCAATAAAATGGTTTTTTAAAAAAGCTAATGTACAGATGCATGATTATTTTAATAACAAAATGAACATACCATGCATTCACTGGTTTGGGGGCTTTTGAAGGAGTGGTTAAAACCGTTTCCATGTTATTTAGTCTTGAATTACTTTCTTTGATAGCCATTGCAATCATTTTTCTTTGCTTCTGAGAAAGTTTCATTCCATGAGAAATGATTTTGCTATAAAGTAAATTAAAACAATTAGTTTCATGCTTCTGAAAAAGTTTACCTCTGAGCTATTAATAGAAATTAAATTAAATCAGCTACTGTTTATTGTAGGTTACAGAAAATTATATTCCTTTCTGTTTCTTTGGTGTAATATTACTACTATTTTATCAAAATCAAATTTTAATAGCACTCATATCAGTTTATATGATCAATGATCAGACTATCAAGCCCTCACACTAAAACATTATCATTTTTGTAGTGGAAAATAGTCTTGTACTTCAAACTTTCAATCTTTGGTTTTTATTCAGAAGTAAGTCACCTTACATAAGTTTTTGATATGTAACAATGTGCTCAATGGAAGCTGGACTATATGAACTCAATATTTAGCACAGATTTAATAAATAATGGTATAGAAGTTAATTCCTTAGAAAAATGTTTATAATTAACCATAATACCAAATACACAAACATACTAGAAAGAGTCAAGCAGTTTTTCCAATTCTCTAGAGCAGAAATAGAAAAGAAAATTCTTTCTCTTTCCTATGATTTGTTTACCAACCCCAAATTTGTTTTTGGTGCAGCTCCACATTTTTGTCTACTTTCTTCTCTTTCCATAATGGTTCTAAGATCCACGACAGGAGGGCTGACAGGACTAAAATATATGAAAGTTATCTTATGAAGCATTTGATTGACCAAAAAAAAAAAAAAAAAAAATTCAGTCTCCTAAGCGTCATTAAAACTCTAAATTACATGAAGTCAGAAAAGTACTCTACAAGATCACAGAAACCTTCTAAACAATAAAGAATATTTATATTATTGGAAAAAAAGAGTAAGGTTTTATCATTCAACATATCTTCATATTTCTGAAGGCATCGTTTCCATCCTTCTGACATCTCCAAAGAATAATGTGAACTTTGGGCTGAGCCCCGGTGGTGTAAGTGGTAGAGTGCAGGACTGCAGCGTGCGGAACTGTGGCCTGCGGGCTTGGAGGTTCAAGTCCAGCAGCGGCTCTCAGGAGCAGCGCTGGGTAACTCCCACGACCAGCCGAGGACAGTGATGCCCAAAAGCAAGAATTCTGTGATCTTTAATTCATCACATAAAGACAGTGCTGTTGACAACCTCTAGCTGCAGCAAGATTGGGGAACTAATTACCAGACAAATATAATTCATAGTGCTTAATAAATATGGGACTTAAAAACTATGGCTTTTCTACTATGTAACACCCAAAATTTGCACCATTAATAAAAACAGATTGCATAGAAAGTTTGGGAACACTCAACAATGATGTGAAGCTCATTAGAAGGAGTTGTAGTCTAATGATAACTAAAACTCAAGGCTGAGCCCCGCTGGCGTTAAGTGGTTGAGTGCGGGACTGCAGCCTGAGGGCTTGGTGGTTTAAATCCAGCAGCGGCTCTCAGGAGCAGCACTGGGTAGCGCCCATGATCACCAGAGGCAATGATGTGAAACAAAACAAAACAAAAACTCTAGAACTTTTAGGAATAAATGGTTTCTATGCAAATGAAATTTCTGATATAGCTAAAATTATTTTAATATTGCATTTGAAAAGGTAAGCATTTTTCATTAAAAATTAATTATATTTCTTATTCCTGTTACTTAGACAATACTCAAAGTGAACATAGGAGTGTTTATGTTTAACATTTATAAACAGGCATAATACTAAAATGTTATATAGACTCAACCCATACTGCTGGTTTTCTACCATGATCTTTTTAAAAGATATTTTTAAAATTGAAACTATTTTCCAAACCATTTTAAACCACAAAACACTAAGACCTGGGATATCAACATAATTTTAGCTCCAACTATGTAGACAATTCAGAATTTTTTAAGCAGTTAAAAAAATTCAACTGAATAAGGGAAATACCAATTTTTTGGAAGAAAATCTTAGTCTAAATAAATATACATTCTCACAAAAGAGAAACAGAAAAACCAGGACCCAAAATATTTCACTGAAGTCAAGTTGATTCCAATTCATCTGAACCTGCAGGACAGTACAGAAATCCCAATGTGGATTTTCAACCAATATTGTAGTATCTTTTCATGGGAGTGGAAAGCCTCATCTCTCTCCCACGCAGGTTCGAAACGGCTCCCGTAGCTTGCAGCCCAATGCACAGCCATTATTAAATGCAAACCTAAAGTTGCTAGCATTCCTTGCATATTTCCTGTCTCATTTCATTGCAAGAATAAAAATTATATATTGCCTTAGACTATACTACACTTAATGAACTCTGTGGAAGTTTTAGCCCAGAGGGCACATAAAGATAAGCACCTATTCCTTTGGTTTTAAAAAGTAGCTTTTCTAAATAAAGGGATGTTATGCTTAAAATAAAGACACATTTATCAAGGGTAGCAAAAATAACAAAATAAATACCTGTGAAATTTATGAATAATGATAGTTTCTATAAGATTTTAAAATATCCCTTAGTGTGCTAAATAACAGAGAGTAGGTCCAAAAATGGTCTTCCTGAGGGGGAATGCTAACGACTATAGCTATACAAGAAAAAACTAGCTGGAATCAAGTGACTATATACACACCTTATATGGAATTTGCTACCATACACTGATTTAATACAAATCCACAACATCTTGTCTAGAAAAAAATAAAACAAAAAACTAAAGGTGATTTCAACTGGTTAACACTTTGTAAATATTTAGGTAATTTCCTACATCTACTATTTAAAAATATACTTCGTTAAAACTTTTATTTGATAAAAATGAATGTCATTTCTCAGACTAATAGGTACAGATAAAAAAGTAACTCTCACCTGAAGGAGCTGACAACCCAGGAAGAAGAGCTTATATTATCAGCTGTGGGAATAGGCTGTGGAGCAGAAGCTTTAGGAACCGGTGACTTTTCCCTGGGTTTTACATTTTCCTTAGAGAATGGAGGAGGTATGCCATTAACAACTTTCCCCTGTGAAGGCAAAAACATTTTAAAAAGTCAACAATAGCATGCACATAGCATAGGAGGTAACACAGTATTTAAGAAAGGTTGCCGTTTATTAAAGAGCAAAATTTAAATAACAAGCTAGCACTTTCATTTCATGTTTTGATACGTTTGGTTCATTAACTAAATTAATATCTCAAGATACATTAGTGACTGTCACCAAATTATTATGAGCTTTGAGAATATTTCTGAAGAGAAAGAACTTTGCATATTAAATTTGTATCCATGAGTACTATTAATAATTAATAAAAATGTTACAGTAAAAGCTGTTTAAGATATGAAACAGCAAGCTAAAATTAATGTTTATGACTTTTGTCTGAAATAAAATGAAAGTCTTGTATAAATACTATATTATTCACACTGAGTATAATTAAAGTACCCAAATTCTCAGATAATATTTATATCTCAAAAGAGACCCTGAAAATTACTGCTATTACTATATGTCAAGGGATTTATTAAAAGAGTCATTTGTACTGCTAGGAAAGATGTTTCAATTTATCTAAAACATTTATATTATACTTCCAAGTTTCCTTATAAACCTGTTGTCTTTTACATGAATGACCATTAATATGACAAAAAATTTCCCTATAATGCTTATGTTCTATGAAAAGAAAACTAAAAATAAACAAAAAACCCAAACCTTTTAGACTTAGGAGACATTAGGAAGAGAGTGAGTCCCACTCCCTCACAAATTTCGAGAAGTTGAATAAGTCCCAAAGATGAGGAGGGCTCTTCTCTAGGAGGGTGGACAGAGATTCATTTCTTGTAGCTAGATTAACATTTATGAAATAATTATATATATTAAGAAATACCTAAAGGTATAGTTTTCCCAAGCTAGGAACCCTGCAGTTTGATTTCAACTGTGGTGAGATTAGGATAAAAACTCATTTCAGATTACTTTTCTCATTAACAGGATGAAGGAAGGAAGTAGAGTATACAGAATTTGAGATTAAACTAATTTTCACAATATTTTTCTTCAAAAATTTTTGGAGCTGCTATGTGACATTTCACAAAGTAAATGTAAATAATCTGGCTGAAAGTATATATTTTCAACATGTCTCACAGAATATTTTACAACAATATTTTACTGCCAGAAAGATCAGAAAGTCATTAAAGGAATCAAAACTGCCATTAAAATCTTTTTAAGATATTGTGCACATTTGAAATATGAGCACTATTTACATTGTGCCTTGAAGTGTATTTCTTAAAAACCAGCCAAGGAGCCCTGGTGGCAACCTGATTAGGTAACAGAGAGGTTGTCGGTTTGCACCTGTCAGCCGCTCTGCAAAGACCTGGCACCCTGCTCCTCTAACGATTACAGTCTAGGCAACATTGTGAGTTGCTCTGCTTCTCAGTCCTAGACAGTCATTACTGAGTCTGAATTGACTCAATGGGACACAAACCAGAACATAAGCCAGTCAGGGGACGCTTTAAAGTTAGTGCAAAATAAAGGAAAGGAGTGTATTAAAGACAAACCTCAGTCTTATCTGAATGAAATCTTGCTGTGAAATCAGGGGATTGTAAATCTCTAGGACTACCCACTCCTGCATAGCTTCCTTCAGAATCTGATGTCAATAGTTCTGGGAGAGATTCCACAGAATAGGTCTTTTCAGAAGTTATTAATCCTAAAATGTGAAATTTAAAAATATATTTAAATACATGCATTATAAAGCTAAAACATTCTATTTATGCAGATTTAAGATTTTAGTAAATTTCTTACATCAATATCTTTAAAAATATTTTATTGTGCTTTAGGTTAAAGTTTACTAAGCAAATTTGGCTTGCATTTAAGAATTTTTATATTACTTTTCCAGGATCTTTGTCACAAGTGTCAACATTCTCATTTCTACTCTTTTTTAATCTGTTTCTATTGTTTTAGCTTCATCATTCACTGTTTGGCTCATATAGTTGATTGCTTAAAGGAAAACATTCTTGTTTACTTTATAAGTCAATCTATTATTTGACTGAGAGGTGGCCACCCAGAGTAGCTTTTAACTCCCAAGTAAAAAGGTATATATATATATATATATATATATATATATATATATATATAAATCATCTTACTGGGGGTTCGTACAACTCTTACCACACTGCATACATACATTCATTGTGTCAAACACATATGTACATTTTTTATCATCATCATTCTCAAAATATTTGGTTTCTATTTAAGCCCTTGCTATCAGGTCACTTTTTCCCCTCTGTCCCTGCTCCCCTTTCTCACGAATCCTTGATAATTTATAAATTATTATTTTGTCATGTCTTACACTGCCTGACATCTACCTTCACCCACTTTTCTGTTGTCTGTCCCTGAGGAGTGGGTTATATGTAGATCCTTGTAATTGATTCCCCTTTGCTACCCCACCTTCCCTCCAGCCTCCTGGTGTCACCACTGATCCTAAAGGGATCATCTGTCCTGGATTCCCTGTGTTTCTGGTTCCTATCTGGACCAGTGTATGTCCTCTGGTCTAGCCAGATGTATTAGGTAGAATTGGGGTCATGATAGTTGGGGAAGAGAAGCATTGAGGAACCAGGGGAAAATTGTGTGTTTCATTGGTACTATACAGCCCCCTGGTATCTTAGGGATATAGTTTCAGTGGTTCTCCTAGGCACCACTATACTAGTTCAGTAGATCTGAACTTCTGTAGGATTTAAAATTTTGTTCCATATTTTTCAGCTATTTTAGATAAGACTTTCGACTGTGTTCTCGTAATTCTACTGGTCTTAGATTAGAACAGGCCATGGGTGTGTTTGGGGAGTGGTGGTATTCTTAGAGTCTTTGGTTTTCCTCCACTTTTGTCTCAGATAAGAGAAACCATTAATTATATCTTAGATGGCCATTCATAAGTTTTGATAGCCCCAACTACTTATTCTCCAAATTAGGGTGGGGAACATTCTCTTTATGAATTATACTAATTGACTAGGATTTCCCTAAGGCTCTAGTCCTAAGATTTTTTTAATATAGTAAACCAGTTTGGGGTATTATTTGAATATATCTAGGAAGTCACCATGACTGCATTCCTTATTTGATTTACTATATATATGGATATATATGTAGCACACACCTATATATGCATGTGCATAAATAAGTCTATTTGTACACCCCATACTCCCATATGCCTTCCTATACACACACATATATAGATATGTCTACCTACATAACCCCATAAATATTTGGGGGTTTTATTATCATTGCAAAATTATGTATACATTAGCAAATCTCAAAACTACCTTATTTTCTTGCATATATCTATGTTCAGAAAACTTGGATAGTATTCTCTTCTTTAGCAAGATAAATAATCACCTCCACACCACTACTGATATTCAGGTTCATAAGCGTTCAAGTCATGTCAAAAATAAAGAAAAAGTAAACTTTTGCTCAGATCCAGGTGTTCAGTTTCAAATATTTACTAGACTTTAAATGAAGCACAAAATATACACATTATATGGGTTCTAAGTAACAGTACGATTCATTTTAAAATAAACACCATCTCATATGCACTCAAATAAATGTTCATGATAAAATAACTTATTTGAAGATACATACATCGTCTATTGATAGCTTTGATAAAATAAATCTTAGAAATAAAATTCAAATAATTTTCTTCCCAAACTATTTTGAATACTTTTAAGTGTGCGAAATCATATTTGAAGGATATGTTTAATACTACAATGCCTCAAAAGTCAAAATTAAAATCTAGAGATTAGAGAAGATGATTAAAGAAGCCAACAATTAGCCTTTGTGAAGGGTTGTTGCACATCATTTTATCTTAGCTTTAAGGAGCAACACAAATATCAGCCCTTCAAAAGCCTCTGCTGAAATTTACCTTACACTAAAAATTTCTTCTAGACTAAGTCTTAGTCCCCCAATTAAATTAAAATTCTTAATCATTACTTACTTTGGCGACAGAGAAATTTAATAAGAAGAATATATCATGGAAATCAGATAAGTAAAAATTCTATTTCTCTTTGCGATTATCTCAATAGTGGTATCTATCTGTTACAATCTCAAATAGTATCTCACTTATATTTTCTGAGCTTTATTCCCTAATGCTGAAAGTAAAGGACAAGAAGATTCATTCAACTCTAAAAGTCTTGGATCCTAAACCCAAGCCCTACAATGAAATAATTTAAGAGTAAGAAAATATCTATGTCTTCCCAGGCTACTTTAGATAATAAACAATCACTAGTTGCATGACTATCAGCCTACCCACTCATTATGGCCCCTTCTAAGAATCTGAGGTAAAATAAGAAAGTAAAATAAGTAAATTTTAAATTTGGAACATTCAGAGGACAGGTTTTTTCCAGCTTTACTGTTCGATAAATCAACTTAAGGAATGTCATTAATCTTTTAAATATCTTCTATGCTACCCAAAACAAGTCTTCTTCTTTATTCTGAGCTTTACCTAACATAGTATGGCACATCTCACTCAGAGCCATCAGGTCTACACTAACTCACAGTGACCCTGCAGGACTGCCACTGCAAGTTTCCATGGCTCTCACTGTTACCAGGAGTACAAAGGCTGGCCTTTCTCCCCAGGAGAGGCTGATGGTTGCAAACTGCTGAACTGGCAGATGGCAGCCCAATGTGTACCCATGATAAAAAGAAATTCTGTGATTACATATAGTGATAGATATTCTACTGAGGTACAGTCTTGAGTCTACAACATGCTTTCAAGTGGATCAACACAAACATTCTTATGTAAAGAGAAATCGTTGAGTGTGTATATATTTGCCATTTGGTGATGGGGAGTACACAAGAGATATTCTGGGGGAAAAGCAAGTGTGGTAAGATGGCAATAATAAATCTGGCTAATAGATAACAGGTATTCAAAATATTCTTCCAATTTTTAGCAAAATTATGTAACCTCAACTTTTAAGCAGGCTTACTTAATGCCTAGATAAAAAATGTTATATTGTAGTAAGAGATTATAAGCTCCTTAAGCACATGAATGGCACTTTGCAGGGGGTGGGGGGAGTCATCAGTGAATCACTGAAATGAATCTGCTTGATAAATACAAGTCTCTTTCCTATTTTGTCCGCCTGGAATCGTCTATGCTAGTGCACCGAAGGGTCTTTCTGAAAACATGTATCTTAGCACTCAAGAGCCATCCATCTGACTGTCTCCAAATATTTCCTATCTGAATACAGCCTACATGGTTGAGCCACATCAGAAAAATGTGCAGTTCTTTCTATGGTTTCTAAGCTTAGTGACATACTACCCCCTTAGGCTTAGTAAGCTTACTTGCCTCCTTTACTAGCAATTTCTCTTCATTTTTCAAGATCCAGTTCAAGCCTCACCTTCCTCTAAGATGTACCCTCAGTTTGATGGTCTTTTATTTGTGCCCTACAGCAAACCCCAATCAGCACTCCCTGCGTCATACTAGTTTTCTGGGCTTCACTAAGAAAAGGCAAGCTCGAGTGGATGGCAACAGAATAGGATTTGATAATTATGAAGTGAATCAAAATATAACAAAGACTACATAAAACATTAGAGCTGTAAACATCACTACGACACTTTCCACTAACCTGTAGATGGTGGACTCTGAATAATATCTGAAAGGTTATAACCTCCCGAACTGTCTGAACGCTTACGAGGCTTCTTTTTTGCTTTTGTTTTTGCCTTCTTGATAATAGTTTCCCTACGAAAAGGCAAACATAAGTCATTTAATAAGCACATACTAAGTTAGAGATTAAACAGCAGAAGAACTGCGCGTTGGATCATAATATAGAATTTTAGTTACAAAGAAAATAAAATACAGCTAGATAGAGGGTAGTCAACATTAATGAGTGCATGTGAGTAAATTTTATTTTATTGGGCATCAGTGTGAAACTATTACTTGTTCTAACCCTAATATTTCTTTGAAAGTTAAAAACAAGTTTATTTTTAAAACTTTGGAAAAGTAAAATATTGTACACAATAATAGCATTATCAAAAGAGTAAATGATTATGAAACACTTCATAACCGATTTTTAAAGCATTTAGAGAATGTACAATTAGTATGAAAAAGACAAAAAGTATCTGCTACAGCCACATTAGACAATAAAGTATATGCACACCACAGCCACCTTATTTTATCTTAAAATTAAAGACCTTATAATACTCATATGACTTGTGGGTATCATTATTTTGCAGAAAACAACACAAAGTATGTCTATCAATAGCGACACGTGATCATCTCTGGGTGGTTTAAAGAGTCAAGATGATCGGATGCTGATGATCTACATTTAGTATTTATTCAGAGAAAACCTGGGAGAATGGCTGGCAATCTACTACCAAAAAAAGAAAAAAAATCAAAGAAAGCTCTATGAAACACTTTTCTACTCTGACACACACATGCTATGCCACTGATATGTAGAGATAAAATGATTTTCAAAAATTTCAACATAGCATTACATATACTTATAAATCACATAAACTTATAAGTGTGTGCGTGCGTGTGTGTGTGTGTGTGTGTGTGTGTGTGTGTGTTTTGGGCATCACTGCCCTCTGGTGGTGGGGGTAGGAGGCCAAGCCTTTGCTCCTGTGGAGCCGCTGCTGGAATTGAACCTCCATCCCAGTGGGCCTCAGTACTGCGCACAACCACTACGCCACCTGGGATCAGCCCAGTATCTTATCAACTTATAAGTGAACTATACATTTAAAACATTTCAAATACTAACAAATCCAGGACAAAGATTTTAAAGTGAAAATCTCTGAAATCAAAAAAGCAATCCATGATTGAGCAATAAAATTGGTTATATGTCAAATTACTTGGATATCTAACAATCTCTCGTGATGCTTCATAAAAAGTTCATTGAGCTGAAGGATATTAACTTTAAACAATTGGAAAAAAAGTCAGAAAACAATGGATGGAAGTTCTGTCCTCAGCATAGGGTCGGCCGAGTGTAGGAGGATTACATAGAACCAGGGATAGTTTCTTGGAGGATCCATAAATGACACCCACCATAGATTCTTAACCTATGAGATTCTCAAAAACAGGGTTTTCAAAACAGCACTTTCTTTCGAGCTACTGTCATATACTCTGAAGCCTGTCTGTTTAAACATCTCCAAAGAGTAAACTTGCCAAAACAGGAGGGTTGTCAATTGGCTAAATGGGACTGAGGATGGGAGCAGAAGTCCAAGCCAATACTTAAGCAAACTGTTCTCTAGCAAGTTCAACCACTGACTTTAGTCTTCAAAAATCTGCTATCATTAATTTTGAAGCCTTTACAGAATTATTTTGGCTTTTATTGTTTAGTTATATCTGTTATCATCTGGTACTCTCTTTCCAACTACCAAAATTATTAACATTTCCGGTTGTTTTCCTTTTGTTATCCTCCTTGTTCCACTGCAAGGTGACTTACAATCAATACTTGTGGAAGCAGAAGAGATCAAACCATACATTACACTGGGTTAAACAGGGGCACCAGACCTCTTTCAGATGTCGACAAGTAAAGGTTTGACTTTGAGGATGAGGTGAACTTTAGTATTTCTTTTTTTTTTTTGAGCTTTAATATTTCACTTGTCTCACATCCTTATAAAAGTTGGATACTGAATAAGAAAGACTGAGGAAGAATGCATGCATTTGAGTTGTGGTGCTGGTGAAGAATATTGGAAGCAGCATGGACTGCCTGGAGAACAGAGATCTGCTTCGAAAGAAGTCCAGCCTGAATGCTTCTTAGAGTCAAGAGCTTCCCCAGAGCATTCACTCAAACCTTCAGGGAAGAGCTGATGCCAACCCCACTCAACAGATCACTACAATTCTTCTACACACTTCCACTGAGTTGGAATCAACTTACAGTGTCCACATCTGCTAGGAGTCCTAGTGGCCTGTAGTTATGATTTGGGCCATGATCAGCAAAGACCTAAGTTCAAAACCACCACCTGCTCCTTGGGAGAAAGAGCCTTTTACTCCCATAAACAGTCCTGGATACTCATGGGTGCAGTTGTATCCTGTCATATAGGGTCGCTATGAATTGGCCTCTACTCAGTGGCTATGATATGAGATGAATAGATATTCTGACAGAACAGAACTGCCTCTGTGGGTTTCCAAGTCTGCAACTAACTCAGTGAGGGAGTAAAAAGCCTCATATTTCTCCCATGGAGCAACTGGTGGTTTCAAACTGTTGACCACAGAACTGTAGCCCCAGCAAACCTGAGAACATAAGAACTAGTAAGTACCTCACTACATCCACTAACTGCTTAAGATAACAAATTGAAGGGACTGGGTAGAGTGGGATAAAAGGTAGAACATAATCTAAAAGGATAAAAATGATGAGTCTACTATCTGATAGAAACTGACAGAATCCCTAGGGCTAAGGTCCATTGACACCCTTGTTAAAACTGGTTACTTCCAGATCATTTCTCAGGTCTACAAAGTAAACATCAATACTTTGGACATACATGCTCTTCTCAAAGCAATCAACTACAGCAGCTGAAAAGGTCGGCATTTTCCCCAAAGCAATGTTCAGAAAGCAGGAAAAGGCAGGGAAACTGACCCTCTGGAAGCAGGAATTCCTAAGAAGAAATGGGGAGGCTGCAGCCACACGGTGAGGGGGCAACCAATGTATCAGAGCAACTTGTGAATGACTTGCTGAATATGAAATTAACTTGTTCTGTAAGCATACACTTAAACTATAATAAAATATTTCTTTTAAAATTAGAAAGCGGAAAAATCAGGCTTACAAATAATTTTGTTCCACAGATATTTCTTCTTTCAAAAAGGCATCATCTATTTCCAAATAGTTAATATCTGGTCCATCTTGATAGGGTGTAATAACCCTTCTATCCATTGCTGGGATCTATATAAGGAAATATGTCACTTTTAAATACAAAATTTGTCATGATTCAAAAAAAAATAGATACATTATCCTACTTGTTCCAGTGTTTTGACATTAACTAGACAAAGTCTAGAATTCCTGAAAATATTCCGATTAGATTCATTCAACAGTTTATCCAATAAAAAATTAAGAGGTTAAAAAAAACCCACAATAAACATACTTGTATACAAAGTCTACTTTGTGACATAAGTGATTAAACCATTTCTTAGGAGTCATCTGTTTCCAGGCCTTTGCCCTGGGCTGACTTTTAGTAAACAATGAAAGGTTTTCCTCAAAGCTCTCAATTAATTTTATTTGTAAGGGATTGAAATCGCTATGGCTTTTATCATTAGATAGCTTCATTTCAGTTACAGACTTACTGGTGAGATCTATAAGTAATCTTATGTCCTTGTTTTTAAAAGACCTTATTGTATAAGGAGGCTTCAAAAAGTTCATTAAAATTTTTTATTATAGTTTCTTTTTCAGAAACTTTTTTGAAGCCCCCATCTATTTTGATTTTGTTATTAACACAATAGGTAGGCTTCACCAAATAATATAAACCTTACCATTTTCCGGTAAAAAACAGAAAGATCCTTCAATACATCATCACTTAAAACATCGAGAGACCTAGAAAATAGGATAGGCTTAATATTGTGGCTTTCAATTTTACAGAAAGTCCATATTGCCTAAGTAGTTACAAAGTTATTTTTGAAGTACTATATATAGCAGTTGCTATAAATTCATTTTGGAAACAGGTATAGTGATATGTACTTTTCAGGGCAAATAAGACAAATAGGTTGGATAAAAATTAAGCGACTCTAGGGAGTAAGTGTACAAAGAATTTTTGGAAGGGAACATAGTAATTAGCATTCATTTTCTAATCTTCCTTTCTCACAAATCACAATCACTAACAATAAGGCAAGTTTTTTAAAAATCATTTTATTGGGGACTCTTACAGGTCTTATCACAGTCCCCACATACATCCACTGTGTTAAGCACATTTGTACATATGTTGCCGTCATCATTTTCTTTTTTATTTTGGTTTTTTAGGGGGGCATCACTGCCCCCTGTTGGGAGTGAGATGCCCAACCTTGCTCCTAGAGAGCTGCTGCTGGGTTTGAACCGCCAACCCTGTGGGCTGCAGTCCCGCACACAACCACTATGCCTCCGAGGCTCAGCCCCATTTTCTTTTTTATTAATGCTTTCTTTTTTTTTTCTTTTTTAACTGGGGGCTCGTACAACTCTTATTACAATCCATATATCCATCCATTTTGTTAAGCACATTTGTATTATTTGTTGCCCATCATCATTCTCAAAACATTTGCTTTCTACTTGAGCCCTTGGTATCAGCTCATTTTTCCCCTCCCTCATGAATCTTTGATCATTTATAAATTATTATTATGTTGTCATATCTTACACTGTCCGATGTCTCCCTTCACCCACTATTCTGTTGTTTATCCCCCGGATAGAAGTTTATGTGTAGATCCTTGTAATTGATTCCCTCTTTCTACCCCACCTTCCCTCCAACCTTCCAGTATCATCACTCTCAGCACTGGTCCCGAAGGGATCATCTATCCTCTATTTCCAGTTCTTTCTGTACCAGTGTACATCCCTTGGCCTAGCCAGATTTGGAAGGTAGAATTGGGATCATGATAGTGTGTATGTATTGTTGGGGGGTGGGGGCAGGGAGCATTTAGTAACTAGAGAAAAAGTATATATTTCATCGATACTACACTGCACCCTGACTGTCTCGTCTCCATCCTGAGACCCTTCTGTAAGGGGATGACCAGTTGTAAGGCAAGTTTTACATTGGCAGAACAAGGGACTAAATATGAGAATACCAGAATTCTGTCTAGAACTATCACTGCTGTCCATAACCTGCACCACAGGGAGCAACTCACTTTCCCTATCAGCCTTAATGTCCCCACATGGGAAATGAGGCTTGGAGGAGAGTGGTTTAAATAAAGTACTGCAAAAACAGCTCAGAGGGAAAAAAAACAAATGCCATTATCTTTATTTCCATTTTTCCATGCACTTTGAAGCTCCTTTGAATTCAAGAGTTCAAATTTCGCTCAGAATCCAGAGGTATTTTAATGCACAGTGAAATTTTAAATCAAATTTTATATACTATATACTAAATATTAGTTATTATTGCTATTAAAACAAAATACAGAAATAGCTGGATGCTGAGGTATTAATTGACAAGTGACACTAAGAATTCTAAGTGTCTAGTTGGTGTGATCATTTTCTCATCATTAATTGACTTTACAGTGAGTAAAAGTTGTAAAATTTGGACCTCGTATTAAAAATAGATGTTTAACTTTTGGGGGGGGCGGCAATCACTGCTCTCCGGTGGTGGGAGTAGGAGGCCCAGCCCCACTGCTGGAATTGAACCTCCGTCCCAGTGGGCCGCAGTCCCGCATACAACCACTACGCCACCGACGCTCAGCCCGATGTTTAACATTTATTTCATCAAAAAATGAACTATTGGGCTGAGCCCTGGTGGCCTAGTGGTTGTGTGCGGGACTGTGGCCCACAGGGTTGACAGTTCAAATCCAGCAGGAGCTCTCCAGGAACAAGGTTGGGCTTCTTACTCCCACCAGAGCAGTGATGTCACAAAAAACAAACCAAAAAACAACGAACTATTAAAAACATTTGAATATCAGACTTAATTTCCAAGATCCGTCTGGGTTCTTTTGTTTTGTTTTGTTTATTTGGGGAGGCATCACTGCTGCTGGATTTGAACCACCAAGCCCGCAGGCCCGCACTCAACCACTTACGCCACTGGGGCTCAACCCCTGTCTGGGTTTTAAAATGACTATTTTTCTAAAATAGTAAAAATAAATAAATAAATAAAAAGAATCTATTGTCAGTAAGCTTCCATTGACCATTTCTAAATAGGTCATTAAAAAATTAGTACCGGGAGCTAATCAAAGATAATATTCATGAAAAATCATTATATCCTAGGAAGATGATTGATAAAACTTTCTACCATAAACTAACAGCTAGAATAAAGGTTTCTGGAAGGGCGGGGTAGAGTGATGGTGGTGGGCATGGGAGTAAAAGGGAGCTGAAGTCAAGCCAAAACAGATTTTAAAAAGAAACTTAAAAAAAAAGAAAAAAAACCCAAATAACCACATCCAAGAGTGGATTTGGAACTGAACTGAATCCTTACTCCAATTTAAGAACAATTAGTTCTTACATCATGGCCCCACTCAATGCTTCCCCTAAGGAAGGGAACACAGAAGATATGGTGCTATACCAAAATGTGGGAAAGAAATTAGATGGTGTCCGGCTGTTAGAGAAAATATCATCTGGAGTCTTAAAGGCTTGTTTCCAAATAAGCTACTATCTACGTGAGATGTCAACTAAATCTACGTGGAAGAAGCACACCAAATTCAGTAAATGAAGGTCCAAAGTCAAAGGAGGGATTAATATCAGAGCCTAAATTGTGAAACTCTGGTATGCAAAAGGGTATGGATGGCAGTGGGAGCTCAAGATATATTTGTGGGACCTACATGGGGAATAAGCCTCCAATGAGGCCCCTCTATCCAGAAGAGAGGGATGAGAGCACAGTGGTTACTAACAGCGTGCATTGGAGGGATGACAATAGAACAGCGGCTCTCAACCTCTGGGTTGCGACCCCTTTGGAGGTCAAATAACCCTTTCACAGGGGTCACTAAATTCATAACAGTAGCAAATTACAGTTATGAAGTAGAAACAAAAATAATTTCATGGTCGGAGATCACCACAAAATGAGGAACTGTATTAAAGGGTCACCGCCTTAGGAAGGTTGAGAACCACTGCAAAAAAGATCAAAACCTGACGACCAGCGAAAACGTTTATAGTTGATTCCCCTCTCTGATACATGTTAGGCCTCATCTGTCTTTCAACATTTTCTGTTTGTTCATTTGGGGGTTTATTTCATATTGGTTATGTCATCGGGGAGCACCCTCTTGAGTGTGTTAAATGTTTTTGCTGATTTTCAATATATGAAATCCAGGATTGAAGCGCACACAGGGACAGCTAGAACAAGGGTTTCTGGGAGGGCGGGGTAGGGTGGTGGTGGGCGTGGCAGCATAAGGGAGCCGAAGTCAAGGAGCTACGGAAGGAAAGGAATGCTTTGAAATTGATTATGGTAGCAATTGTACAATACTGTTGATTTGATTGAACTAGGGAATGATATCTGTATTCAGTTACAATAAAATGGTTTTGGGAAAAAAAAGAATATAACTATAAAAAAAAAAAACTCTGCAATTTAGTCAAATCTGATTCACTATGACCCTATGAATTTAATCAGTTTACCATATTTTTCCAGAAAGCATGGTAATAATCACAGTTATGTATAAGTCTAAATAAACAAAGAAATATACATTTGTATAAAAAATACACTCATAACAATACTGATCCCTCAACACTTCAACTAGCATGTAGATCCCCTGAGGTCAAGGTTTCTGGGGTCTTTGGGGGTTATTTTTTGCTTACTGATGCACCCTAGTATCTCATAAATTGTAAAAACTCAACTATTTGTGAAATGATTTAACTCCTATTTTTCCGATTTTTCTCTACCTGGCTAGAATTTATACTATTAACATATCTGCTGTGACATACGAATGCCTGCTTTTGCCAAGTCATATGTATTTGCTAACCTACCTTGCTTCAAGTAAAGCCGCCATATTCAGTCCCATAAACTGTAAACAGGACAGTTTCAGTTGTTCAGCGTTATACATTGCAGCAAATTCCAGCAGCATAGCAGCATTTTTAAGGGTAACTACAAAGGAAGAAAAGATGGGCAAAAAAAAGAAAAGAAAACCATGTTACCGCAGCAAATGACATACAGTTGCCTCTAAGGTTTTCGGGTTTTGAAGGTCAACAACCACATCTTTCTCTTGTGGAGCAGCTGTTGATTTGATCAAAGAATTAATGTAATAGCCCAAAATGTACTG
>PVJH01003443.1:0-142556 GCA_004026705.1 Nesogale talazaci
TCAATTTTTAAAGCTTTTCTTTTTCTTTTGGCTTCTTGGTTATTTTCTACTCTGTCATGATATTAGGGGAATTCATGTCAATATTTCATGGTGTATTTTCTCTGTGATTATTTTTTCTCCTTTACTTTCTGGACTACTTGTCCAAGATATATTTTTCCTTTTGGTATTTTTGTATAGTATTTCCAAGCTTTCTTTGGCAGTTTCTCTATTTTTTTTTTGTAGTTCTTATATTTTCGATTGGAGAGATTGATCATCAAATTCATCAATAAACAATAATATTTTCCCTTTAAGAATGCTATCAAATTAAATATTATTTTTGCCTTCCTGATTTCTATTTGGAGTTGTTGAATTAATTCTGTTTTTCATTCATTCTGTCAGATTTTGCCTAGAGTGCTTTCCTTGGTTTATCATTTATTTTGCTTTTTTCTTTAGTTCTATCATTTCTTTTCTCCATCCTCTTAAGGAAACTGAAGATCACTTTTAAAATCTCCCTGATGGGATGATCATATTCCCCTTTTTCCTTTATGATATCTTCTGGGTCTTTTTCTGTTTCTAGACCACTCACTTATGTCAGCTTTTATTATTTTCTCATAGGCATTGAAATTAAATGTCTATATATTTGTTTTTTTGTTGTTGTTCATGTCTTCGTTGTGCACTTGTTTTAGCTCTTGAAGATTGAAGGAGGGTGCATGGGCACCAGTCAACCTACAATATCCTTCTTTTACTTCTCAGCAGGGTTTCCAGAAAATGATGAGACGTCTAAGCTGCTTTATTATGTGAAGCATCCAAATTCATAGCAAACTAATAAATAGGGAAAAAGTCTTCTTTGCAAACTTTTTATTTAATTTGTACTGTTGGAGTAAATATTTTATTTGGAAACCATTATAACAGATTTACCTAGAAATTCTGTGTGTAGAAAGCCAAGTCTTTCTCTTTGTTGGCCCGTCATCTCATATATAACTATGTTTGTTTCAAGTCTTTGTGTTCAATATTATACTTATAAATAAACCATTTTAAAGAATTTTTCTTTTTGACGACTGCCTCACAAATAGTAGGACACATGATTATCGGGTCATGCTTCTCTAAGTGTTAAAATTAGGAAAACAGAACTAGACATACCTGCACTCATCTGCATGAACTAAAAGAAAGGAAAAGAAATATGCCAAGAAGATTATTCACTTCAGTTTAATACAGAATGAACTAATCTATTTAAGACTTCCACATTTCTGATGCTTAATTTAAATTAGTACTTATAAATTTATTTATTAAAATGAAACATATGTGTCAATAGGTACTGTCAAAATTAGTGGATATTCACAGAAATGAAAGGTTGTGACTCTAAAGCATATATTTTGCATTTGTTGTATCTATATTTTTTTTAAAATTTCATTTTACTGGCGGTTTTTACAACAATATATATTTTGCTTATTTAACCAATACATTTTTTTATAATGTTAATAATGACTTTTTGCTCAAGAAACTAATAATCTAGTATTATTCTTTTAAGAAGGTATATGTTGTACTGAAGATTGTGCTCTATTAATCCTAGTCAATAATTTTTATTGTATTATATTTAAATGAGATTCTATATAAGTAATTGAATTAAATGTTTTCATTTGTTAATAGAATGAAATAAAAGAAATTGATGATATTCTTGCATCCATCTTCAAATATGAAATACCATATTATGATTTCCAATCTCTTCACATGGAGTCTCACCCTCAAAAGGAATGTGAGTATTTTGCAATGGTTAAGTTACATGCTATCTCACTCTTTGATAAATGGTCTAGTGAAGACTGTAACCAGTTGAACTGCTGTTTAGCCACTGCAGATAACTCCTCTCCCCTGCTGAGTGTGAGCACTAATGTTTTTGAAAGTATTACATTTCTGTACAGTTGTGATATTTCAATACATACAAAGCTGGCCCTTAAGCACTACATGTAGCATGTGATCCTTTGTTTGTTTAAAACAACTTTTAATTTTGATAACCTATCTAGAGTATGTGAGCAGAGTTTTGCTGTACTTCTTCCAATATAGATTGGAATAATAGTTGAACTCACCAGTGTTCCTTGTAAGTGTATAGGTATTATCCCACCACCAACTGCACAGTACTTCAAGTTAGATCCTGAAATGTTGCTTGGGCTGATGTATCTGATGCCACTGCTCCTGAATTTGTGACTCCAAGATGACCAAACCAGATTGTAAGTAGTTATTTGGATATACAGAAAGATTGCATTGAAAACTTGCATCAACAGAGTTCTCATATGTTCTCTGTTCCCACTTCTGGTTATAAATATTCCACATAAGTGGGGTACATTTAGGAGTGCTAAAGTACTCAGCTGATAACAAGAAGCTGATGGTTGGAATATACAAGCTGTTATCCAAGAAAACATTCTGCTTCTCTAAGATGTACAACTTTGGAAACCCATGGGGTAATTCTACCATATTTAGAGAGGGTACCATAGGTGCAAAATGATTAACAACATGTTATTACACTTATTATAATAGCATCAAACAATTCCCATTAAAGAAGGCTTCAATCTATACTTGAAATAAAAAATACATAACATAAAATAAATAATGCAAAAATGAAGACTAGGTATGAATATGACTGAACCAATGCTTTGTTTGCCTCTTTGACCCTAAATCCTATTTTAAATGCCATCTTCATAACATTGCCTCTTTAGAAATTTGTACCTGCATTTTAAAAATGTTCTAATGACACTGATAAGGTTTATGATACTTTTTATTTAAACTAGGATTAATTGAGGAAGAAAATTTGAGGGCTACATGGTGGGCCGTTGAACAAAACATTCTTAGAATTTTTCTGAAAGATAAATTCAAAAATTGAATAAAAGTTATGTAATTCCTGCTGCCTTAGAGTGCAGCCAGCATGTTCCTTAAAAGTCCAAATGGCCTTTATCGAACTTGTCATTGCTAAAGATGTTTTCCCATTCCTTGGACTCGTTTATTACTCTCTTAGTGAATTCTGTAGATGTGCACAGGTATTTTATCTTCAGTATGTCCCACTTGTGGATTTGTGCCTCCTCTGTCTTTGTGCCCTTCCTCATTTCTGATAACCTGTGTAATCTCTGTGCCAAACTTCTCAGGTTGGTCCCAGTTCCCTCATTGATGGTCCTATTAGTTTGGGGTTTTACTTCCAGGTCTGTGATCCACCTTGAGTTTATTCTAGTGCATGGAGTGAGGTAAGGTTCTTGCTTCATTTTCCTACAGGTAGATATCCATTTTTTTCCAGCACCACTTGTTGAAAAGGGCATCTGCTTCCCATTTGGTATTTTTGGGCCCTTATCAAAGATCAGTTGTCTGAATGCTGATGTTTTTATTTCTGGATTTTCAATTATTTTTCCACTGCTATGAATATCTATCGTTATGCCAATAACATGCTGTTTTAACCACTGTGGCTGTAAAGTATGTGCTAAAGTCCAGTAAAACAAGCCTTCCCATGGTGTCATTCTTCTTGAGGAGATCTCTGCTAATTCTGGGCTTCTTTCCTCTCCATATGAAGTTGGTATTCATTATTTTACATTTCTTCAAAGAAAGATGAGGGCAATTGTATTGGTATTGCATTAAACTTATAGTGCCTCGGGTAAAACTGACATCTTTACTATATTGAGTCTTCCAATCCACAAGCATGGGATATTCTTCCATTTGTTGAATCACTCTTGGTTTCTTTTAAGAGTGTTTTGTAATTTTCTTCATATAGATCTTTTGTTCTTTTAGTCAGGTATATCCCTAGATATTTCAATTTGTGCTTGGCTATTGTGAAGGGTACCTATTTTTTATCCCCTCTTCTGTGGTCTTATTTGATGTATACAGCAGTCTGGTAAACTTCTTGTTGTTGATCTTATATACTGCCTCTCTGCCATACTCCTCTATTGTTTCCAAATTCCCCTTGTGGAGCTATTGGGGTTTTCCATAAGTAAAATGATATTGTCTGCAAACAATGATAATTTCACCTCTTCCTTCACAAGGCGAATGCCTTTGATGTCTTTCCTTTGCCTTGTACTGTTAGCTAAAACCTCCAGCACAACATTGAATAAGAGAGGGGACAAGGAACATCCTTGTCTGGTCCCCCCTTTCAGTGGGTTTGTGTTCATCTTTTTTCCATTGACTATCATGCTGGCTGTTGGTTTTTCATATATAGCTTGTATTGTCTGCAGGAATTTTCCTCTTATTCCTATGTTCTTGATCTACACTGCACATAATATCCTCTCTGGGGTACAGACAACAGGGAAGTGAGTGAAGGGACACCTTAGACAGTGTATGATATGAAAAAATAATAACAATTTGTAAATTATTAGGGGTTCGTGGGCTAGGGGGTGGGGGGGGGAGGGAAGGAATATATGGGATGCTGGTACTGGGGTCCTAAGTGGAGGGAGGGTGTTTTGAGAGTGATGATGACAAGTGTGCAAATGTGGCCTGGATACAATTGATGGATGAATGGATCGTGATGAAAATTGTGTAAGTCCCCAATAAAATGATTTATATAAAAAAGGGGGGGAAAGAGGAGCTTATACCAAGGACTCAAGTAGAAAATATTTGGAAATGAATGTGGCAACATCTGTACACATATGCTTGATACAAATGATGTAATGAATGTTATAAGAGCTGTAAGAGCCCCTAATAAAACCATTGGAAAAAAAGAAGCCCAAATGGCAGACTCCCTCTTGCATGCTTAGGACATGTCCTCAGTAGACTAGTGCCAGGAAAAGGACATCATCCTTGGTAAAGGTAGAGGGACAGGGAAAAGGGGGTAGGCACTGGCGAGTATGGATTGACCCAGTGGCTGCACCAATGGGTTCCAATAGAAGAGCACTCGGGAAGACGGCCTCGCACAGGCAGCGCTTCTGTCTGCTGGACACGCAGCTTGCGGTGAGCGGGAACCCACTCAGCAGCGCCTACCAGCAACATCCTGGAAGGCCATTTCCCAATTGGTTGGGGAAAACATTTTACTATTTATAAAGTTACTTTGTTTCTCTTGATTTTTAACAGCGATACCTTGAAAGTAAGTCTTGGTGGGGCTAAAGGTGGGGCTAAACGTGGTCCTAAAGAATTTATAAGCGTTTGCACGCTGAGGAGAAGAGATGCAGTTCAAAAACAACAAACAGGCAATGCTTTCCCTGCGTGTAGCTGTGATTCTTAAAGTCAGGAGCAAAATGCTATTTCAGCCAGAACGGTTTCTTTTGCTTTAGCCATGTCTTCTTTTCCACTATGTCTCTGGTAAATTTCTGGATGTGGTTCTCTTCCACTTCATTTAAAATAAAGATGTGCTTGGATGTCATTGCCATTTTTCCTCATTTGTCACCTTGTTCATTTGTTTGCTTTTCTAAGCAGGCAAATTGAGAACACGTGAGGATGAATTTGAAAGTAGAACAAAAGGAAATCTGAATCGGCTTTATGTCTTCTTAACTGGGTGCTTAATTTTTATATGAAAACAGTGTTTTCCATTGATAAGCATATTATATTAAAATTCTTAGCATGTGAATAATATAATTTCTAAACAAATATGAGATTTGAAGGTAGCATAGGACTTTTGAAAGCAATACACAGGAAAAAAAATTTAGCATTCTTTATCAGAGACTGGGGAATCAATAGAGGAAATTGTAACAGGTCATTTAAAACTAATATATGAGAGGTTACGATGGAAAATGCCACGCAAAGTGAGGTAAAAGCATTTTGAGCAGTTTTTCCTTGGGCTAGGGGTTGATGCATGACAGCCTGAATGCCACTGGTCTGGGTGATGGGGAAGCTGAGCAGCACACTTTGGCTTCCGCCCTTGGTCTGGCTTCCTCTTCATGATGCTCAGCCACCTTCTACAGTCTTTTCAATAGTCTCAGATGGGTCCATCATCTTGCCTAGCCTCTTCTGTTAAGCCCACCTGTTGCCTTTCTCAAAGCCAGAGGACTGTAGAAACTCCCCCATGGTGCACAGGAAGAATAAGTAGTCTATATTGTTTTACACATAGTTTTATCAGCATGCACCTCTCATGTCATGCAATTTAATAGTGCATTCTCTTCTGATCCTTTCTTTCTTCTTTTTTTGCTATTTCAGTCATGCATCTTGGCACGTAGAAAAAAAAAAAGAAAGCTAAGTTGCTTTACAGCACATTGTTAAACTTTATCCCGAGAAGATAAAAACTCAATAAAGTCCATACCAATCTCTAGAAATGTTTGGATAGGTAGTGACATCTTAATTTAAAAGAGGAAAACATAGGAGCTCAGTGACATGTGAGAGTATTAAATTAGAATATTATCTTCTAACATGTCTATCAAATGTGGCATATATATCTGCATATGCAAACCATATTTAGTAGTTGCTGCAGATTTGAAGAAAGATCCCTGATCAAATAGAGGTTAGATGCTGTCCTTAACCAGGTGGTCCGTGGTTCAAACTGACCAGCCATTCTGTGGGGGAGAGATACTGTCTAATGGGATTAAACTGTTTTGTTTTGGTTTTGTGGGGGGTGGGGTGGGTCCCAGTCATAAACCCTGTTGGAGCAATTCTATGCAGTGCTATATGGTTACTATGGACTTATTTAATGATAATGGGTCTGGTTTCATGGGATAGTTTGAGATTTATCATATTCTTGCTTTCACAGAAACTAATTTGTTATTTGAGCAGAGGAGCACTAACTGTCCATAGCTTTGTTGTTTTTATATCATGGAATAATTTAAGCATGAAGAAAAATACAGACTAATAGATTAAACTCCCTTGAAGTCATGCCTTGGCATTGCCATGCCTTTTGCCCCACACATGTCACATATCTGGTATCACGTCTCAGACATAAAATGTTACCGATCTAATTGAATTTTTCTTTACCCCTCTGGTATCCCAACCACTTGAAGCCATTAGCTTAATGACATTTTAGGATAATTATTCTTGTGCATATCTTTATCTTTTCTCTGCATCAGTTTTCCCATAATGCAGACATGTTACTGTGCAATTTTATACATTTATGTAAATGGTTTTATACATTTTCTCTCCAATATGTCATTTTTATGTCAGATTGTTATATTTTTTCACTCATGCATGTTTGTGCATAGAGTCAGATTTTTCATATTCCATATTCTATTGAACTTTATTATTGCACTATAACATAATACATAAATTGTATTATGTAATCCCTGATTAGGAGCTATTAATGTGGTTACTGAGATTTTTATTACAGCCACTAGCTGTACTAAAATGATAATTCTTTCCTATGGTCTATGTATATATGTGAGACTTCCTCACGACATTAAATTAGCAACAGAATGCTTGGATTAAACAGATATGCTACCATACTCAGTGTTTACAAATATCTGTCATCATGCTTTGCACCATTCACTCAGTACTTTTCTATATTAAGAAGTTTAAGTTTCAATGCTTCCTGTAAGTCAAATACACAAAAACATCTTTTATAGGACTTAGAAACAAAGAATTTGTGAAGCTACTTATTTTTCGTAGCCTGGCAGGTGTGAAAGGAATTCTCATTATTAGTCTTTCTATATTACAAGTAAAGTTGAGCAGGTTTCTTGTTTAGAATTTTATTTTCCTCTGTGAATTTCCTTTTATAAATTTTCTCTTGATTTTTTTCTTTCATACTTTTATGATATTTTTCTGTATCAATCTATTTTGAGCATTTACTGGCTAGTTTTACACAATGAAATGGTTTACTCAATTCATGACCTGTCTTTTCACTTTAGCTGGTGTCTATTGTAGCATATAATAAAACTTTTCATTAACCATGGTGCTTTTAGAGCTGTCCCCTACAGCAGTCTTTGAATTATTTGTTCACTTCTTGTACTTTATTGTTCATATAGTGCTTAGAATTAGCTACTCAAATTCCATGAAAAACCCTAGTACATTTATTGATTTAATTGACTAAGAGCAGCCATTTGTATTATATTACTCATTATCAAACTAAGCTTGATTACTTATTAAGATGGTTTTATATCATATAAAGTGTAATAACTTTTAGAGAACTTAAAAACTTTAATAGAGTTAGTCTTAATTACCTTTGATTTTGTTAACATGTTATTGCTAAGTGTCTTTGACATTGTCTAGATTTGTATAGACCCCCATGTTACCTTTTGTAAGTGAAATAAGCCCTGGCCAGCACTGCACCGTGTTTCACAGTCACATATGTCTAAGTTCATTGCTGCAGTCACGGTGACAACCCATAACTCTCTATTTAAAAAATCATTTGTGACTGTTCCACTCCTTGATAGCTATAGGAAATGGAGCTGTGTATTCTAAAAAATATCTCAGCATTCTAAAAAAAATCCTTTACCATATGAAAATTTACTTATATTTATACCTGGAAAGAATTAGGAGTAATACAGTCAATATCAGGCAAATTTTTAAATGAAATTTCTTAATGCTTTTAAAAATGTTCCCCAAACTATGCACATTGGGGCTTTCTCACTCAGAATTTGAAACTCCCTGACAAGAAAATAGGTACCAAGGAAGAAATGAATGTGAAAGAAAAAATATGAACATAATTATTTCTCACTCAGGGATGAAAAGTAATAGATTGTAGAGGAAAATTTACTTATGCAAGCTTACTTCAAGTTGGCAACAAAAACACCACTGTAAAGAAAATTGATGAAATTTGAGGCAGATTTATGCATAGCACATTATCAAAACTTAAAATGGTAGAAGAAATTGGAGATTTTACAGGTAAATTGAATATAAAATTGTACACTTTTCCACTTTATACTTTGGCTGAAATAATCTACATGTACTGACTTTTGCATATCTTGCTAAGAATGCTTTTAGCATATTCTCAAGTTAAGTTTCTGAAAGAATGGTTTTATTTGAATCAAAAAATCATAAAATTCGATAGTCTCTGAATCTTTCAAAAGGGTTATGCACCTGAATTGCAAAAATTAGCATATTTCTTTAGCACTACAATATTCTTATTTACTTTCACAATATTTCTTCAAAGTCTTTAATTCTCAAAGATAGGAAGTTTGAAAGTTCTGTTTATAGTCATTATTATCTGAGCTTGATGGGTTTATGTGTAGAAAACTGACAAGAAAGAAGAAGTATCCCGATTAATAACTGTGCTAGATTGATCATCATTACACCTGATTGTTAATGTCACAAGTCAGGATCAAATGGATGACAGGTTTTTGGCTTTGCTATTTGAACCCCTAAACAGACACGGAATTAAATACCTTAGACCTTGAGCTTGCAGAGATTTAAGGATGAGAGAATGGTATGTCTTGCAGAATCAAAACATTTCCCCCGTATCAAGAATCAGACTGACGCTGTGGAGGACAGACCACATAGTCCCTTGAGTTCTGCTGCTGCTCTCCGTTACTCAGTGGGCTGCTAACCATATGGTGAGCGGTTCAAACCCACCCGCCAGGTGGCTCTACAAAGATGAGGCACCCATAAAGATCCACTGTTTCAGAAACCCCTAGGGGATGGTCTATTCTGTCTTCTAGGCTTGTTCTGAATCAGATTCAACCTAATGTGTTCATGTTGGAGTTCATCTTTAAGAAACAAGCTTTAACAAATTGTAAGCCCTTCTTCTCCTGCCAACATCATTCCTGACCCCTTCTTTCTCAGCCCATCCTCATAGCAAAACATTACCTAGCCAATAAAAGTTGAGGACACTGGAAATTCAGATGAAAAATGATTTCAAATGCAGTATTTTTCCTAGTTAAGATAATTTGAGGCAAAATATAGGAGTATATAACAAATGTGACTAGAATTTCAGTTCAACCATTCACGGATTTATACCAAACAAAGAATGCTTAAAAATGTTTCTGCAAAAAATATATATATATATACAGACAAGTTGTAACATTAGAATGCATGAATTAGTTGTTGTCAGGTGCAATGAAGTCAGTTCTGAACCAGAGCGGCACTATGCAAAGGAGAGAAAAAACACTACCTGTTGCCATGCTAACCTCGCTCACCGCTGTTCCTGTGCTGGAGCCCATTGTGGAAGTTCCAGTGTCAATTTTTATCTCTGAGGGCCCTCCTTTCTTTTGTCGCCTCCATACTTGAACAAATATGGTGTCTTTCATCAGGGACCGACAGCGCGTCATCCAAAATAGGTGAGGCAAAGTTTTGCGATCCTGGCCTCTAAGGAACATGCGGGCCATGTCACTCCCAAGTAGATTCGCTTGTCCTTGTAGCAGTCCATGGTACATTCACTACCCTTCCTCAGCACCAAAACGCAAATACATCTGTTCTTCTAGATCCTTCCTTAAGCTATGTCCAATTTTCACGTTCAGATGAGACAAGGGAGAATACCATGACTTGGGTCAGGACCGTCCTCACTCTCAAAGTAGCAGCCTTGCTTTTCAACTCCCTAGGGAGGGCTTATGAAAAAGAGTTTGGTAGTGGAATTCACGTTTCTCTTGAGCTCTGCTGTCATGACCATTGATTTTTGATCCAAGCAAAACAAAATCCTTATTAACATCGACATTTTCTCCACTGATCATGATGTTACCTCCTGGTCCACTTGCGAGGACTGTGGGCTTCTTGACCTTGAGGTGTGGTCCACACTGAAGACTGAAACGCCTGCTCTTCATCAGCAAGGGCTTCCAGTCCTCCTCACTCCCGCGAGTGAGTTGTGTCATCTTCATCCTTCAGGTTGTTATTAAGCCTTCCTCTACTCCTGATGCCACAGTCCTTGAGAAACCAGCGGCACAGTCATTGTGGTTTTGCTATCTTGGATTTCATAGTCAGAAAAACATATGACAAAACAAAAGAACTCCACTGCCTTCTGCATCATAACAAGGTTATTAGCATTACTGGCCTATGATCAGAAGGGATGCACCCAGGGCTTCATCCACGTGGGAACACAGCACACTGATCTGCAGCTCCCACCATCATTCATACCCTTCTGAAAACCAAGTATTAACAGTTGAAGCTCTCATATCATTTTATATGGATGATTTAAAAAGCAAGGACGAAATTTCTTTAAGAGACAATTAAAACAAACAACACTGCAGCCAAGTTTCCCTTTACTAGTGACAACCCTGTGAGTGTCTCACCAGTGCTCTATTGTAAAGCGCCATTGGCTTGACTCAAATATATACTTTTTACTTAACAGTCAATCACAGTTAGCCACTTACACCACCCAAACATTTTGAAAATCTTTTAGATGGTTTTTTGGGTGTAATCATAAGAAGTTGTGATTTTTTTTTCCATAGTGAATATCTTCCTTCAGTCAGATCACCCATTTTCCTCTCTATAGACAGGGATTGTCCTAAGAGAAGCAGCTCTATCTGTTTTATTAAAAGAGGTACTCACAGTGCCCTGTTTCTTCACTCAATAAATATTTATCAAATTAATCAGTTGGTAGTCAACAAAGCTAACCATAGATAAAAATCAATAAAACCTTGCTTAGAAGTAACTAGAGGTGCAGTTTAGCTCCACAAATAATAGAACTCTTTTTGTGGAATTATAAGCAGCTATGTAAAATTTTTAATTTGTCTTTCATTTTTATTTTTCACCCCTTCTCCATGGCATCTGCCATTAACAGAATGATAATTTGGCATATGTGCCTTCTGAATGCTCTGCACTGAACTGTTTGTGCTTATCCAAGCCTAGCACATATGTTCACCCTCTCTGGGCTGACACAAAAAATATACATTTTTCAGGGCTAACAGTAGTAAGCTTTTCAAATTGGAGGGTTAGGAAAAGAAGTATAAATATTATCCATTTACTAACTGTTACCAGAAAATAGACTCTCTGATATCCATTCATTTAATTAGAAAGAACATGCCTAAGGAATTGGTTTCATCTTTCACACACACACAAAGCCAAGGTCTTTGTAAGTGCATGTCTTTCATGAGTTGCTTAAGGCATTCCCTCTTACTTTTCCACCTAGAGTCAGGGATGGTCTACAAATTCAAAGCTTTCAAACCTGTGATTTTCGGAACCAGAAGACCCCCAAACCATTCTATCACTAACTAATCCTTAGGACAGTTCCCCATGTATTTTATCTTCAAATAATAATGAATCGCATAATAGTCTGTATTAGAAATTTCAAATAACCCATGGAATGTCACAGAATGGTTTTCGTTGCTTTAAATTCTTAACCAAATTATGAACAACTGTAATTTCACCATGAATCCTTGTACATATAATCTTCAGCATTAAGAATAAGAAAAAAGTGAAAATGTTCATTGAAATCATACTGATGTTTCAGTGATGTCAGTTGCTTTGCTGAATGACTAATCATTTTTAATATTAAAATTTACTCAAATTTCGTGCTATTCACAAAGAAATGTTATAAGCACATACATACTTTAAAGTAAAATACACTTTTTTAGTATTTCATGATAACTCTTTAAAAGGCTAGAAAAGACACTAAATAATGTCTAAATTTATAACTTCACTAACACTCTGAAGAGATTCATTTGCTTTCTGCTATTACTGAATGTTCGTAGGAGGTCTCTGTATGGTCACTGCAGGTTTAAAAATCCATGTGACATTGTCCCAGAAGGATAAAGGCTCATCTATGCAGAAAAAAAAGTCACTTGTGTTTGTGGCTATGAACCGAACCAAACTCACTGCCATTGATTCAGTTCATAGCAACCTTGTGAGAGAGGGTGGAATTGCCCTGTGAATTTCTAGAGATGTAAGTCTTTAGAAGAAGAAGCAGAAGCTTTATCTATGCTGCTATAGATTATAGGCTACCGAAACTACTATAGTGACCGTCCTCTGACCACCATGCAATTGTTCCGATGTACTAATGTCCATAGCGATAAACCATGATGGCATGCCTATACCGCCTTAGGGACCCCAACAATCAATTCCAGACGTATTGGATGATTCATAGACTCAAAAACAAACATGTGAGCAAATAAACTCAAAGAGTCCATTTCAACTCATAATGACTCTATAGAGATAGAAGAGCTGCCTTTGTGGTTTTCTGAGACTGTAAATTTTTTCAGTAACAGGAGTCGTCTTTTTTCTGCTGAACTGTTGGTGGTTTTGAAATGCTGACCTTGTACGTATCTCAAAAAATACCTACAAAACTGAGAATGTATTGACTCCGGGGTCACAGATGTCAATTGACTTGGACACATGAGGAGTCAAGGAAAAAATTAACTGAATTGCCACGTCATGACAGTGTTCTCTAGGGAACTATTTCTTGGTCAGTGTGGTGACTGATTAGTGACTGCGCAAAGATCGTATCCCTTATCACTGGAACTTATGACTATGTTATTTTATTGGAAAGACAATTTGCATAAGTGATTGAAAATTTTGAGATGTGAAATTAACGTGGATTGTCAAAGTGGTCTCAGTATAGTTTCATGAGTTTTTGTAAAGGGAAGCCAATTGGGTCAGAGAGAGATGCAATGGGGGTGCAGTATCATGCAGAGCCACCAGCTAGGGAAAGCAGACCGCATCTAGAAGCTGGAATAGTGGAATAGGCAAGGAGATGAACTCCTCCTTTGAGCTTCCAGATGAAAAGCAGTCATAAAACCTATTTTACATTTCTAATCTCCATCCTCTATAAAATAAACTTATATTGTTTTATCCATTAAATGTGTGGTAATTTGTTGGAGGTACAATCTAAAGCCCAATTTTGAAGACTACTGTTTACATCACACTAATGATTGAAGAATATCAATGTTTAGTGACATAGAAGCTACGTTATAAAGCAATATGTCTACCCCAAACTGCATATTTTATTTGATTCACTGCTATTAATTGGGCTCACAGCAGCTACCAAATCAAAACTTATCCATACTTTTACTTGCAGTAATTAATTCTGTCCTTTTCTTTAAGGAATTGTGTCTGCCTCTATACCTTGTAACTTTGTAGCCCTCAACCTGGAGTGAAAGGTCTAGCCAACCTGATTTTCACACATTTTCAACCGGTTTCCCTGCTTTTTTGTTTTCCCCACCCATCCTGAATGTCACCCCATTTTCAATGAAGATTCAGCAGTGACACTTATGTGAATGAGGATTTTTTATTATGAACTATAGAGTTCATTCTTTTTTATGTTTATAATAAAAAATCCTCATTCTGGTAAAATTATGTCTTTTCTTTCCAATTATTCCTTCTCTCTTCAAAAGAAAAAGAGGCTGATATTTTCTCTAAATAAAAAATAAAAACAATGGTTTAATATCTAATTGAATCGATGTTATTGTCTTTGTTAGGTTAATAAAATTGAAACACACAAAAAATAAATTATTTGTTTAAAAATACACTATGAGTAACCTATGCACTGACTTTCATGACAAATGTTTAGTCTTAAAATTATAGGGTGTAAAACAATTGTTTTGAATTACTCATTTATTAAAAAGAAATTTGGATTTACTTGCATATTATGCAAACCAAAACTAGGGAAGGTATTTAAACTTATATCCATAAGTTTGTGCTGTACATAAGTTGTGCTGTACAGAAGAGTTGCTCCATAGGGTTTTTTTTAAAAGATCCTCTTGAAGTATATAAACAGTCTTGTCTTCTTTAGGATAGGTGTTGAGTGCACAAAGTTTATTTCATCAAAAGACACCTGCAACTGACAAGAGAAATACAGATCAGATTCAGTAACAAGAATACAATTCTAATGGCAAATAAAATGAATCGAAAGTCATGGTATATAGTAATTGTGTATCAATTTATGAAATATGAATTCCTTTCATATGTAAAAATATGAGAGAAATACCACCATCCAAGTTGCAAGTATGGCGCTTTAATAAACCACTTTTTCTTTAGATAATATACATACATCATCAAGGAGAAATATAGGGATACATATAAAATGTTGCTGTTGTTGTTCAGGCTCATACCCTGAACGACCCTATTAGAGGCAAGCGAATGAAATACTTCACAGTCCTCCACCATCATCACGATTGTTCCTTTGCCTGGGTCCATTGATGCAGCCACTGGGTCAATCCCTCTTGTTGAGAGCCTTCCTCTTTTTCACCACCCATCACCTTACCAAACATGATGTCTTTCTCAAGGAACTATCCTCTTATCCCCATATTTTCAAAATATGTAAGACTAAGTCTTTCCACCATTGCCTTTCAGGAGCACCCTGACCTTACTTCTTCCAATGCAGAGGTGTTTCTCCTTTCAGCAGTCTATGTTACATTCAGTATTCTCCAGCACCACACTTTAAATGTGTCACTTTTCTTATGGTCTTCCTTATTCACTGTCCAACTTTCACATGCATATGGTGCAATGGATGATACAATGATTTGGGTTAGGTGCATCTTAGTCCTCAAAATGGCATCATTTCTCTTCAATCCTCTAAAGAGATTTTGTGCAGCAGATTTACCCAATGCAAACTGTCTTTTGAAATTTTGACTGCTGCTTCCACAGGCATCCAATGTATGTGCAAGTGAGACAAGAGCCTTGACAACATAAGCCTTTTCTCCAATGATCGTGATGTTACCTTTTGGTTCTGTTGTAAGGATTTTGATCTTCCTTCTATTGAGTTGTAATCCTTACTCATGACTGCAATCCTTGATCTGAATCAGCAAGTGCTTAATTTCCTCCACAAAGAAAGCAAGGCTTTGTCATCTGTATACTAAAAATTCCTAATAAACTTTCCTCCAATCTCGATGAACTTTTCTTCATGTAGTACAACTTTTCTGATGATTTTATCAACATAAGATTGAAGAGGCATAGTGAGAGGATCCAGCCCTGTTGTACAGCTTTCCTGATTTTAACCATGGAGCATCCCCTTGTTATTTGCTTGCACAACTTCCTTCTGATCCAAGTACAAGTTCTGAAAGAGCACATGAAGTGTTCTGCAGTTCTTACTCTTCTCAAAGTGATCCACAGTTTATTATGGCCAACACAGTTGAGTGCCTTTGGACAATCAATGAATTTCAAATACACATCTATCTGGCCACTTATTATTTGAGCCAAGATTCATCTAACATCAGCAATGATATCCTTTGTTGAATGACCTGAACCTGGCTTAAAGTTATGGAAATTCTCTGTCAATGTGCTGTTGCAACAGTTGTTGGATGAACTTAAGAATAACTTTACTCATGTGTGATCTCAATGATGCAGTTTTTTAGTTTGAACATTCCATGGATCCCTTCTAATCAGTTGGCCAAGTAGCTGTCTTCCAAATGTCCTGCCATAGATAAATGCATACTTGCAGTGTTACTTCAGCTTTCTGAAACATTTCAATGGGTACTACATCAAGTTCTAGAGCTTTTTTTTTCACTAATGCATTCAGTGAAATTTGAATATTTTCCTTCAGTATGAGTGGTTTTTGCTAATATGATACTTCTTCCTAAAATGGTGGACTATTGACTAGCTCTTTTGGTTCATTTACTCAGTGTGTTATTTCCATCTCCTCTTGATGCTTCTTACAATTTATATATATATATATATATATATATATATGTGTGTGTGTGTGTGTGTATAATCACTTTTGGAAAGTTTTTTTTTTTGTTTGCTTGTTCGTTTGGCTTGAAATTCTCAATAGGATTAAATAGATGGCATATTGGCAAGTTACCAATCACTACCACTCAAAATCTCTCACTTTGTCCTACTATGATACTTTGAGTATTGTTGGGGAGCTGGAAGTTATGCTACTTGGCTTATCAAAATTAGTAAGGGCATTCACAATAAACAGATTCTGAAAGAGTTTTAAGACTATAACACACTAGGAAGTAAGGCCTGAAAATCTCTTTCCAAAAAAATACCTAATGAAAACCTGATTGGTATCAGTAGAGCATTGTATAACACACCTGATTGAATATGCCATCAGAAGGGATCAGTTGATAGAGGAAGATGACATCATGATGAATGAAATGAGTAGGAGAATCCAAGAGAGCAATGGGTACCCTTAATGATTTGGATTGGCAAAATAACCACAATGATGGACTTTAACAAATTGGGTGACCATTAGATCAGTGCATGACCAGGCAGTGTTATGATATGTTGCCATTCTATATGTTCACATATGTTCTATGTGACCGTCAATTTGATGGCAGTCTATCTACCTATCGATCATCTATCTATCTATCTTTCATCTCTCTATCTATATCAATCATCCATCTACCTATGAGTGAGCAGGATAGGAAATGACACTTCATGTACTGCACATGTGCTACTCCTGCCCCAGAACTATTGGATTCAGAAGCCCAGGCATGTGTTTACAAACAGGACTAATACTTCCCTAGATCTTAAATCCTTATGTGGAAAAATCCAAAACATTATTTACTTCAACCTCTACACATATCCTCTACAGTTCTATAAGTGGTATCTAATAATAACCCAAAGATAATTATCCTATAGAAAAATCTGTTAGTTTAAACTTCCTGTAGCATGGCAAACCATAGAAACATACAGGTCAACAGAAGATTAGAAATCCTTTAGTCCTTACCCCAAACTACACATTGTATAAAAGATAATATTGAGATCCAAAATTATGAAGGGCTTTCATAAGAATTACAGATTTGGTAGCTGAACCCAAGATTAGATAAATGCAGATTTCAGGACATTTAATCCATGCTTTGATGTATTGTTTCCCATTAAAGTGGTCAAAATGTCCTTTTTCTGTGGGCAAATACATACTTACTATTCCAGATAATGATTTATGAAAAAAATGGATTAAATGGTCATGCACTTTGGATTCCCATTATCTTAATTTTTTTAATGTTTGTTTTCTAAATTTAGATATCCTCTCATATCATTCTGGTCACTGGCATTTAATCTTTTGAAAGCTTTGGTTTTATTACTTCAGGTAATTATTGCCTATCTTTGATAAGGATTATCTTTAGTCATTTAGAAGTTTCTCTGCATATAAACACAGACACATAAATTGCCCAATTTCTTTACTATATTTCTTTATGTCTTAACTTTCTCTGATAATCTTATTTTTCTTCTCTGAAAATAACATTTCACAGGCATTTATCAACATAACTGAGAGTGAAAATTATTTATATTGTCCAGAAAAAAAAATCAAAAGTAAATTGGCCACACTTTACTTGGAATTATAATGTCTCAATTTCAAACTTGATAATAAAAACAGACGCTTTGATTCATGATTAATTAAATGAAATCGCGATGAAATGGAATGCATACTTCAGAATAAGTGGCTGCTAAGAAGGATTTTTGTCCACTCCCTGAGAGTGTAGTGGGTATATACTGATTTGCTAACTGAAATGTCCACAGTCAAAACCACCAGCCCCTCTGGGTGAGAAATATGACTTCATTTGAACTCGCACACTTTGGTGAACGTATCTTATGTTTGGTAAACTGGAGGGACAGCAAAGAAGCGGTGGACTGAAGCAGTGGTTACATCAATGGGTGCGGTGCACACGTGAAAACGATGATGAGCCAGCGCAGGACTGGGTGGTGACGCTTTCTGCTGTGCATAGCGTTGCTACGAGTCTAACTGAGTATAGGGCACCTAAAAGCAACATCGACAGCAAAAAACGACAGTCTTGGAAACCCACAGGATTGCTCCTCTCCTGTGCTATAGAATTGATTTGAATCAATAAATTCAGTGACAGGTAGCTTGAGTTTTTAATTGAAAAAACTTTTATTGGCTGAGCCCTGGTGGTGGAATGTGGCACTGCCCACTGGCTTGGCAGTTCAAATCCGGCAGTAGCTCTCCAAGTCTGGGTAGCTCCCACGACCACCAGAGGGCAGTGATTTCAACACCCCTCCCGCCCCCCACCCCCACCCCCCAAAAAAAAAGAAAAGAAAAAATCTTTTATTGTTGCCTAACAAATGGGATTGTAAGCTAGTTATAAAAACAACTGGTGTCAACATAGAAAAAATAACACAAATAGAAGTAATATTATATTAAGTGTTGTATAAATGTACAAGTTTACTTGTAATCAGCATGTACAAAACTATGAGAATTTGTTATTCTCATTGACAGGGAAACAATTAAGGGGATATAATACTGAAGTTATAAACAGTGTGTATATATTTTCACAACAATAATAGCAAGAAGCTCAACTATGAAGAGAAACTGTGGGGTTTATATGTAGCTATATGCAGTTAAACACATTATAGGATTTGATTTCTTGCTTTGGGATTTAGGATCATGATGGGACGTCCCAATTAAGTGGTCCGTGTTTCTGATCTTCCTCCTAGTCTATAGCCTAGTACCTGAGGTCTTAAAGGCTTGCAAGTGGGTGTTCAGGACACAAAAACTAGTCTCTATTTACCTGGAATAACAGAAGAGTCAGAAATAGGATGAGAAAATCGAATGCATGTGAAGTGGAATGCTTGCCATGACTCTTCTTTGTAACTTTGACCCAGTGACAGTGTGAGACTGTGCACATAAGAAGCAGTGGGCTCTCACACAGGGATTTGCCAGTCTATCGTACATCTGGGCCGAACAAGGAGCTCAAGTGTCTTAATGGACTATCAGCATCAAAGTCAGCATTTCAAATCTGCCAGCCACTCCACTGGTAAGATATAAGACTCTGTGCTCCCACAAAATGATACAGCCTCAGAAAACAGCAACATAGTTGTCTCTTGTTCTAGGGGGTCTCAGAGAGTCACAATAGGTGACAGTCATCTTGGTTTTGAGTTTTGGCTGGGTATTACAAAGCAGTCTTAAAAGCAGAGGAAGACAAAATCCCACGGCTTCCAAGAAAGGAAAACCACTAGTAGAGAATGCACAAGACCACTGCCAGAAGTGAGCAGAGAGGCAGCAGAGAGAGCAGAGGCTCAGGCGTGGGGACCAGGAGGCAGAGCAGAGAACTCTAACTGCCTGTGCCAGTGTTTCCAACCTGTGGGTCGTGACTCTTTCCCAGGGATTGCCCAATTCATAGCAGTAGCAAAATGACAGTTATGAAGTAGCAGACTAAATAATTTGACTGTTGGGAGGGTCTTACCTCAGCATGAGGAACTGTATTAAAGGTCCACAGCTTAGGAGGGTGGAGAACCACTGGCCTACACCATGAGACAGTAAAGCAGAGTGTAGGTGGACTTTCTGACCTATGGAGGGAGAGGCCAAGTGATCACATGCCTTAGGACTTGAGGGCTCAAGAGAAATGTGCAGTCCAGGGCTGCTGGCTGAGAAGAGTACTACTGTACACTGAGCACTACTGTATTTTCTCAGAGTTTTCTGATCTTGACTCCTCTAATACACCCCATAACCAGGCATATTGCTCTGAGTTTTGTTTAGTCATTTCGAAGGATTGTCAAACACAGCAAAAAGTCAGGTGCTGTGGAAGCAACAATTGATTGGCAGCAGCATGGGGTAAAAGCAGCATGGAGTGTGGCAAATTGGCCTTGAGCTTGGGTGTTCTCAGAGTCTCCTCTTTACTGAATCCAGAGGAGGTAAAGGGGGCCCCACGCTATTTTTACAGTGTAACAAACACGTGCCTCTTTTGTGGTGAGAACACAAGGGCTGGATGGTATTCAACTATGATTTCTTTGCATCAAAGATCCTATACAATTCCATAAAAGAGTTCTAATAAAAAAGGAGAATAACACAAAAGAGAATGTTAACTTCTCATAATATCTCCAAAGCTATAGTCTTATGAAAACTTAATCACCACACATTTTCTTTAAAAGGAATAACTCCTATACCCACTGTCATTGAATCTAATAACACTCATAGGGACCCTAACTAGATAGGATTTCAAAGAGAAGATCATCACACTGAGAAACTGTTGTCGGTTGTTAACTACAAAACTTAAGGTTAATAGTCCAACTCTTCCCACATAGGTCTAAAAAGAATATCTTCCTAGAGTGTTGTGCTCCTTTAATAAACTATCTATATGGAATCAAATTGACAAGAGCAACTTGAACAATTACACAGAAGGCTTATAGAACAGTGATTATAGGTCCCGTAGGGGAAAGCAATTTGGAGAAGGAGAGTAAGGATGGCCTCAGAACTTAATTTAGTGTCATTAAATTGTGTATAGGAGCTCTTGTGGTATAGTCCATTGTGTATCGAGCTGCTAACCACAAGATTAGGCAATTCAAAACCACTAACAGCTCTGTGCAAGAAAGATCGGGTTTTCTGTTCCTGTACAGAATTGCTGTGTCAGAAACCCAGGGACAAGTCTACTCTGAATTATATGGCCATTGTGACTTGTAATTGACTTGATAGCAGTGAGAATTAAATTGTGCATACAGAAGATGACAGTGTAATACATGACAAAATAACAATAATTTATAAATTATCAAAGGTTCATGAGGGAGGAGGGAGTAAGGAGGGAAGGGAAAATGAGGAGCTGATACCAAGGGTTCAAGTAGAAAGCAAATATTTTGATAACGATTATGGTGAGAAATGTACAAATGTCCTTGACACAATGAAAGTATGTATGGATTGTGATAAGAATTTTATGAGCCGCCAATTAAAAAAAAAAGGAAAAAAGATGTAAATACTAACACAGTGTATATATGTATGTTTTGTGATTTAGGCTGTATGAGCACCAATAAAAGCTTTTTAATTGTGCATATAAATTACTGAAGTAGTATATATGTTGCTGTTTGTAGTCTAAACAATAATATATACAACTATAATATATAGACAAATTTTTATATATAATTTATATGTGTGTATATATAAAAACCAAGGCTATATACGTATATAAGCCTAGGTTGTATAGTGGGTAAACTCTCAGCCTCTGACAGAAGGACTACCTGTAACATTCCCTGGTCAATGAAAACAAGGCCAAAAACTCCATTGAAGATGATGAGAATAGTTGCTATATGTAATTATCTTGACAATTTTAAAATGATGCATTATTTTACAAGTGATCAGTCCAAGTGTCAAACTCTCAGCATGGGAATAACTCTGGAGTCATATGTTTATGACACAAAGATCCAAAGGTTAGAACAAAGAAAAAATAGAAATAGGATACTTTTAAACTTATATGCAGAAGAGAGAAAGGGAGAGAAGACTCATATTTATTGTCTGTTATGTTTCACACACCATGTGAGGGATGTTTTAAATGTTAAATTAGTTACTTATTTCAATCTTTTTGAAAATTCAGAAAAGGGAACTTGAGGCTGAGCACATTAATATCTTGCTAATGTTCACTATGAACTTGAGTATATGACAGAGATAATTGATTTTGTAACTACAACAGACTGTTTTGATCATGAACAATATGATAATTTCAAGGAAATACACTTGACTCTAACATAAATTCAATATATGATGATGATGATGATGATATATAGATAGATGGCTAGATAGATAGAGATAGAGATAGATGATAGATAGATATTGATAGATAGATAAAAGATAAATTATAGAGATAGATAGATAGAAGCCCTGATGGTATAGTGGTAACACATTGTGCTATACACCACAAGGTCCGCAGTTGGAAACTGCCAGTAATCCTGGGAAGAAAGACTTTCTGTGTTGAGTGGTTGCAGTGTCTGAAACTCATAGGAGCACTTCTGTTCTACCCAGTCCCATAGGATTGCATAAGGTAGTACCAACTCGATAGCAGTGAATTTGGCTTGTATGTGTGTCTGTGATTGTCTAATCAAGAAACATACAACTTTTGGAAGTAGTGAACCATCTATCATTAGAGGGAAGTCCCTCCCAAAACCTCCATTCTGACCTCTCTGCTGCTGTTGTTAGGTGCCCTCAAGTTCATTCAGACTCATAGTGGCCCCTATGTTTGCAGAACAAAACACCTCCCTGTTCTGTGCCATCTCACGATTGCTATTTTTATAGGCACTGTGATCAATCTTTTTGATGCTCTTCTTTGATTTCCTTTTAATTTACTAAGCATGCTGCTCTTTTGACACAGAATTGACCGATCCTCATCAGCGCCACCATTCAGATCTTCCAATTCTTCTTTAGTCTTTCTAAGTCACTGTCCAACTTTCACTTGCATTTGAGGTGATTGAAAATAACGTGACTTGAGACAGGTATCCTTTGGTCCTCAAGAGGACAACCTTGCTCCTCAATACTTTCAAGAGCTGTTTTGCAGCAGGTTTTCCCTGGACTTGAACTCTCTGGAAGCAGTTCATTACTAGAAAGGAGACTAGAGAGATGCTCTTCAAAGCTCTTTCAATGTGTGTAACTTTGAAAAAAAATAATAAATTAAAATATTTTAAGTCAATGAAGAAAACAAGATTAATAAAAAAAAAAACCAGGAAAAGGAGATGAAAGGAATATGCCAGCCAGATAACCAGCATGTGAATATCTCAACAAATACCAGAAAGGCTCCATGGCATGTTTTACTCTAGCAGGCCCAGTTCTGTCTTTGTACATTAGTGCTGTTTAAAGCTTTTCCCTATCTCCAACCCTTACTGTTTCTGTAAATAGTGTCCAGGAACTTGAGCTTATAATCTCTATAAGTCAACAATCCTTGAATTTTTGTCTTATAAATATACATTTTCCTTTTCTCAACAGTTTATGAGATTTTATACTACTGGCTAAATTCATGATACTATCAATACTCTTATCATATGCCCCATGAGAATGATTAATAATGTTCTCCAGTAAAATGATAACTATGTATATAAAGTGAGACACAGGCATTCATAATAAAACTCATAGATATATGAATGGATTTTAAGATCACACTTAACTGTTTCTCTAACCTAACAACAATTAGTCTTATGGCATAGTCCTATTCAGTATTTGTTCTCATGAAGATTTTAATGGAGATATTGGTACTATAGCACAGTGTGGTGAAGAAATCAAATGGTACCCTGTTATCAGAAGGAATAGGGTATCAAAGGCTTGTCTTTAAAAGAACATTTATCGGACCCTGGTGGCATAGTGGTTGTGCATGGGACTGCGGCCCACTGGGTTGGCGGTTCAAATCCAGCAACAGCTCTCCAGGAGCAAGGCTAGGCCTCCCACTCCCATCAGAGGGCAGTGATGCCCCCCCCACCTCAAAAGAACTTCTGTCTAAATAAGGCATCAACTATGTCCACACCGAAGCACAGCAACCTGTGTTATCCAAGGATTATAAATAATAAGACCCAAATCCAGAGAAGGGAGTGATCTTAGATCTTAAATACTAAACACCTGGTTTCAGAGGAATATCTATAATAATGGAAGATGAAAATGCATTTGCTAAGGTCCCACATGGATTAAGCCTCTAGAGAATCCCATCTGACCAGAGATCAGTGATGTTCTCTTTTTAATTGAGCTATTTCTCTATTTGATTTTGTTACTTTGGAGTTTTCTGTTGTTTGTGCTCATTATTTTTATTTTGTATGAAATCCAGGACAGGCAAATATTCAGAGTCCCTAACTATATTACTAGCTTCCTAGAGGCATAGCAAATGTGTTTGGAAGAAATGAGGCATTAACAACAAAGAGTTGAAGAAAGAAGAAAATGTTCCAAAGTTGATTGTAGTGATGATTGAAAAATTATTTTAATATGTTTGAATTCTTTAATCGTATGATATACTGATAATATGTCAATAAAACTGTTTAAAATAGTTCAATTTGTAGGTCCCTTTAGTACCATGAGGGTAATCTTAAATCAACAGAAATTCTTAGAATTTATCCTTCTATTGTGTCTGAAAATTTCATTTTAGAGTGTTGACTACCAACAAATCAATGTTGCAAAGCCATAAATACCTGTCACAGTCCTGTTTTTTGGCCTATATATAAAAATAGAGAGGTTCTTGAGGAAGTTTCTTTTTTTAATGCTATATTATGTTAAACTTGAGGAAATTTTTGACAGGAAAGTTAAGTTAAAAAGCAATGCATTTTTATAATAATTAAACATTTAATGAAAATGATACCTTAAGCTACAATGACTGTTGCTTTAAAAAATGACTGGAATTACAGGCTGAAATAAATAGTTCGTGATGTGCTGATTGACATAGATGCATGCATATTTTAATGTATATCATGCATAGCAATATAATAAAATGTGTGCAAAAATCAAACATTACAACTTAGATATTTTTCTTCATTAACTAAGGACTAGTTTTAATTGTAGTTAAACATTTAGATGCAGCAAAGCAATGTCTGTTTAAATTAGTACAGTCAGATAATTTATAGAACTACATCTTAATAGCATTTTCAGACAATGCATTGTTTTTATTTTGAAAACTGGTTCTTGCCTTAGACATAACTCATATTTTTATTTAAAATTTCAGTTTTTATATGCTTACATTAAAATACTTGGCACTTTTGTCTTGCTGTACATAATAGAATGAGTGGCAAGTTCATTGATTTGGGGACTATGATCCCTAATCTACTTATTAATGAAAATGTAATATTCCACTAGTGTTAATACTTAATATGACTTTAGTCTATTGTTCACATTGTTTTCTGTTAAAATATACCAACTACCAAACGGAACACACAGTGAAGGTAATGTTTAAAAAATATCTATTTTAAGCAATTAAATTTATTTCTGTTCCTTTGCCTTCAAACGACAAAATAGCAAAGAGGGTAGTAAGGCCAACCCTTAAAATTCTCTTCCCAGCCCTTAAAATCAGTAAGCAGTGATTCCTTTCCATTGTGTTCGTAATGTCCTAAAATTGTAGAATTCACCATTCCAGTTGATGCCTCAGCTTTTGTTGCTTTAAGTATGCATTATGTGACCCTCTTAATTCCACAATAATTAATGTAAGCAAGGTTTTAATTTCTGAAATACATTATTTCTCAGCTGAGGAAAAACTGTAGAATGATAATAGCAAGGTCCACTCATCTAGTTATTGTCATTGCTTAGCTACATTTTTCTTCTTAGCACAACTGTCTGTGATATTATTCATTTTTTGGATAACTGTCTTGGCATCGATGCAAGGTCATTTGATTGTGTGGACCACATCAAACCATGGGTAACATTGTGCAGACTGGGAGCTCCAGGGCACTTCATTGTGCTCATAAAAGATCTGTGCATAGACCAAAATGCAGTTATTCAAACAGATTGAGAAGAGAGTGCATGGTTGAACATCTAGAAAAATGTGCTTAAATGGTTATGTCTTCCATCATAGTAATTCTATCTGATTCATGAACAAATAATCTGAGGTGAACCATGTACAGAAGAACATACATCAGGATTGGAGGAAAACTCAGAATATTGTGGAACAACTCACCTGCTAACTTGTGGAGATCTGGAAGCACTTCCCTTCACTGGCTGAAGAACAGACTGCCTACAACAGCTTGACATTTCCACAAGACAGCGTTCTCTTCAGATTGCACCTCAACTTCAAGAAAACAGAAGTTCTCACACATGCACCAGTCAAAGACATTAAACTACACAGAGACAATATTGGCGTTGTTAAGGAATTCATGATGTTTGGATCCACAATCATGTGGTAAAAGATCTCTTTAAAAGCAACAATGTTATTTTAAAGGTAAGCCTGATCCAAGTCATGATAGTCTTGTATGCATGTTAAAGTAGTGCAGTGAATAGAGAATTTGAAGAAGGGCTGATGGCTTTGGAATATCATGCTGGCAAACAACCTCATATAGAGAAGAAATTGCCAGAAGAGGAAACCAATCTATCATGGAAGAAGACAGTGAGCCACAGATGGCAGGATGGTGAGCCTTCCTTTCCTACAATGTGATCATTCTCTCTTGATGAACAGTTCCTGGAAATGGACATCCATGTTTGAGAAAGTGGACGCTCAGCAAAACAGCCAAAATTCCTTGAGGAGGACTGACAATGTGACTGCAACAGGCTCGAAAGTAGGAAACCTTGTGAGGCTGAAGCTGCACGAGGTCCTGTGTCATTTCTGTTCTTCAGTGGCTTGCTGAGTCAGCCTCACCTCAATGATAACTAGCAATGACAAAATCATATATTAAGTTCAATACTCCAAAAAAATATATAAAAGCAATAAAAACACTGATAGATAGTTTGAATCTTAAAGTTTGTGTGAGTGCTTTCCTTTATATGCTGTGAACTTCTTTAAAAAAATCTTTCTTTGTGATTTGGGTGAAAGTTTACAGAACAAATTAGTTTTCCATTCAACAGTTCATGCATTTTGTTCCAGGACATTGATTGCAATCAGACTTATTCGATTTCTTCCTGCTGCTCATTTCCACTTGTCCGTCTTCCTCTCGCTGTCTCCCTCGGAATGCCGCTTCTGAACAACTGCTGCCCTTTAAATCATGAGTGGTTGTTTTTTCTATGTCATTTTACTTTGTGAATAAGGCACAAAGAAATCTATAGAATAGATTATAGAACTCTACAGAAATAGAAATCATCGAAATCTAATGTACCCATCCAGGATTTTTATGTTTATTTTTAATTCAGCAGAAAGTAAAATCATCATGGAAGTAGGAGGGTAATGTTCATTTTATACAGAATAGTGTTGCTGTTTTTAATCATCCAGGTACATTTTGGAGCCCTGGTGGCACAGTGAGTTACCCATCGAGCCGGGAACCACAAGGTTTTGAGCTTTAGTCAGCTGCTCAAATTCACCAGGGACTTCGCAGGAGAGAGATGGATCTTTCTGAGGCAGTAAAGATTTAAAGCCTCAAAACACATAGGATACTTCTATTTTGTCGTCTAGGCTCACTATGAGGCATGATTGACTCAATAGCAGTGTTTGTTTTTGTTTTAGATATACATAAAAGAAATATTATACAGTATAATATTTTGCTGATTTTTACTGTTTTATTTTAAGTAGTGACTTTTCTAAGTTCAATTTACCCACAAGTAATAGCGGAGCTTTGATACTAAAGAGAACAGTGGCATACATGTATTTGAAAATGAGAAATAGAGAAAGGAGAGGGCCCCTGGATTCCCAAGATGTTTGAAGAGTGCTTTATGTAAATTCATGCTAAAAAGCTGTCCTTTGCAGGAATTACTTCTACAAGTATCTTAAGTTTGGGCTTGTCTTATAGGATTGCCGATACCATGAAAGCCTGTTAAGTTCTACCAAATTTTGTGTTTACAGATACTCATTTCAAAGAACTTCCAACTCTTCTTCACTGTGCAGCAAAATTTGGGTTAATGAACCTGGCTGCCCATTTACTTCAATGTTCAGGAGCAAGCTGGGCATCTAAGATGAAAAATACAGAGGGGTTCGATCCAATGCATATTGCTAAAATTCATGGTCACAAAGAGCTCCAGAAAGTATTTGAAGACTTTTCAGTAAGTTTTATTTCCTCATTTTACCTCTAAATAATATTTTTATACAATAATTGCACGAGCATGCATATATGTGTATGTATGTGTGTGTGTGTGTGTGTGAGAGAGAGAGAGAGAGAGAGAGAGAGAGAGAGAGAGAGAGAGAAATGTGTGATTCATTTGAAAAATGATGCCTAGTTAATGATCACTGTTGGTTGTCCCAGAGCCTCCCACTGTCTCAGCAAGCAAACATTCTGTAAGATTTAGTCACCTTGTTGTATAATTAGTTTAGTATTGAGTATCTTTGACTCTGTACTCTTACCTTTCAGTGTGTGTCTTTGAAACCTACTCTATTTTTCTGGCATCTACATAAAACAAAACAAAACAAAACAAACATGGTTGCTGAGGAGTAAATATGTCTCACAACAACCGCAAAGTACAGCAGAAACCTTGCCAATCGGGTTCCCAAGACTGGGATGTGTTTGGAAGCTCACTGTCACATCTGTCCCCTGGGAACAGCAGTTCAGTTTGTAGCACTGATTTCAGCAGCTGAGCACTGCACCATTCTAGAATCAAAGTTTCTTCTTTATAGCCTCTTTGATATTGGAGAGGAATGGTAAGAAAGAACAAAATCCAATTACCTTTACTCTTCTGTTCAAAACCTAGTGAACATCCTATTTTATATATGAAAGCAAGTTATTGATTATTGGCCTAAAGGAATGCATGTGTTCAGAATCCCAGTCTGTGTTAGTCTGGGTAAACTAGATGAACAAATTTCATAGATATGCATATGGACATAAGGAAAGGGTTTATATACAAAAGAATGGAACACTGAGAAAGCATCCCAACCTAGTTCAATTCAAATTCATAAGTCCGAGTCCATGTGGCCTCTCCAGCTTCAGAGGTCTGGCTCCATCAGGGCCAAGCCATGTGGCTTCTCCGGCTCCTCAGACGTTGCCATCTTGTCTTGTCCTTGATTAATCATCTCTGAGACTATCTCCCAACAACTGGGGAAGATGGCTTCTCATATTCACTAGGGAAATATTGCGAGCTCTCCCAAACCTATGAGGAGAAAGCCATGCCTACACAGAAGCCTCATTGGCTACTCAATGGTTATCTCCAGATTAACAAACTAGATTCTATCCCTACATTTCAATCAAAAAATTAGCATAGGCACATGACTGCCACACTGTCCAATAAAAAGCTCATGCTGCATAAAATCCTTTCTCCTCCTGATGCAGCACCTCCTCACCCTTAGTTTGAAGCAGTCAGATGGATCTTTGTCCATTTCCCCCAAATAATATCAGGGCCGTGCCCTCTCTGGAGAGAAGGACAAGGATGAAACAAAGGCTTTTATCCCTAACTGCTAAGAGAATAAACAGGGAACACCGTAAAATAAGTTATGGACAAAAGTTTTGTGAGAATTGGGCCTGTGTTAAATGAACACACGAGACAATTTCAAAATACCTTAAAAAAAACAAAAAGGGGGAATTCTTAAGGACCCTTATCTCAAATACAATACTCACCAAGAGTAACCTGGGGACAATTGAAAAAGAAGCTAGACAAACAAGAATCCCGATCTTTAAGACAAACCTTAAAATGTCATAGAGTAGGTCACTATACCTGGGCTATCGTCTTGCTTTATAAGGCAACTTTATACTCTTGGGAATTAGGAGTATGAATAAAGATTTGCCGATGCATGAAATCCAAGATAGATAAATCAGTGAGCAAGAGTAGTGGGATCAATGACCCCCTGGGGGTCCTGAAAAGAGAGGAGTATAGGGGAGTGCTGGGAAAAGGGGAACTGATAGTAAAGATGACTGAGTAATTACTTGCTTATGGGGAACAGATAACAGAATTGTAGGTGAACATACAGAGTGGGTGGTAAAAGATATGGCAAATTAATAATAGGAATAATAATTTATAATTTATAATATAAGAATAATTTATAATATAAATTATTATAAAAATATAAATAAAAATATAAATATAAATAAATATAAATATAAAAAATAAGAACAATTTATAATATAAGAATAAGTGTTCCTGGGGACCAGGGGGTGCCAGATCAAGAAGTGCTGATATCAAAGGGTTTAAGAAGAAAGAAAATGCTTGCAACATGATGGTGTCAGTAATTAAACAATTATGCTTGATCTAATTGCATTCCGGATTGCTATAATATCTATAAGAGCTCCCAATAAAAGCGTCGAAGAAGATAAAATAATGATAGCTCTGAGCCCCAGTGGCGTAGTGGTTGAGTGTGGGACTGCCGCCCAGGGGCTTGGCGGCTGTCCAGGAGCAAGGCTGGGGTAGCTCCCATGACCATCAGAGGGCGGTGATGCCCCCCAAATAATAGTAATAATAATAATAATAATAATAATAATAGGTTTTTCTACTAACCTCAGCTCCCAAATTATTCACTTGGAAGCTGACCTCAGAAAACGATATTATGATTCAGCAAGAAATTCGCATTTCTACCCTTAAATGTTTGGAGCATAGTTTTCAATAGTTAAATCTCAATATTTGATTTCATGAAATTCCCTTACAAATGTGGGAAAATGCAGCCACTGTAATATTTTTTATTTTTCATGTAGTCTTAATTCTTAGATATTTAAGAAGCTTTACTTTCCAGCTAAATGTACATCAACAATATCACCACCTGTATTAAATAATAAAGAAGGGGACAATTTAGGGAAACATTATCCTGATATTGCTTGGATGCAAAGACTATAATAAACCCTGAGTGCATAACTGTTTGTATATTCCAGAAACATGTTGCAAATGCTGAGTAATGAGGAGATTTCTTGCTGGACACCAAAAAATGCCATTGGGTCCACATGCTATTGCCTGTGAGAATGTGCGTTAATTCTACGAGAATGTCAGTTGTAGGAGAATATTTGTTAATTGTGAATCATGGAAACACCTTGAGTTTTAAGTCATTGTGCCATAGAACAGCCCCATTGAGTGAGAACCCTTGTCAATTTTCTCCTTTGACGTGCAAATAAAAATCGGCAAGCAGGGAAACTTGTGAGGGTCTTGTCTCTCTTGAGTCTCTCTCCCTTTCCCTCAGGACTCATTACTGAGTCTTGAGTAGTTCTTCCATGAATATCAGGAAGCTCTCAGCTTGCTTGACTGCTCCACTTTTCTGTCTCTTTTAAGCCCCAATGCCTTATGTAGGGTAACACTCTACGTATTAGGAGGTTTTTAGAAGGATTCTGGTTTTGTGAAAGTAAAACTAAGTGAAGCTTTAATAAAGCATCTTCTCACTGCCATGGAGTAAATTGTGTACTCTTAGACAGGATAATGACCCTATGCAAGAGGGTCGAAGAAACCTTGGGGGTTTCTGGGACTAACCCTTACTGGAGTGAAGTGGGGTAACTGGTGGTTTGAACTCATGACCTTGCTATTTACCAGGCCAAATCCTAACATTACGCCACCAGAGGTCCTACACCTCTAAAGGCATTTTGAAGGATATTGGAAAGTGCAACCAAGTGAAAATTTTATAAAGAAAGCATCTTAGACTAGAAATAGCACTATTGGTTTCTATGTAGGAGCCACAGTAGAGCTGCTGGGTAAGTATTAGACTCCTAACTTCCAGGTCAGCATTAAAACCTATAAACTGCTCCAAAGTAGGAGATTAAGTGATCAGTTCCTACAAAGCTCTCTACTCCTATAAATAGTCACACCCTCAAAAACCTGCATACAGTGCTATGAGTAGGAATCAATTCCACGGCAGTGGATTTTAATGGCTCCCCTAAATACATGTAGGAAATCAGTTTCTTTCTGTTTATAGTAAAGATAGGCACTATTTGCTCCAGCAAATGAATTTTACTTCTATTATCCCTTAGGGACATCTAATAAGGCAGTGAATTTTCAAATTAATATTTCAAGTTTATCTCTGGATTCTAACTTTCACAGGGCAATAATTTTATCACCACAGAAACTAATATTTAGCAATGAAATATTATATTTTGGGCACTTATTCTGGGTAAAGTCAATCTAATATTGGACTTCTAAAAAAATCATGGATATTTGTGGTCTCTAGAAAGTGAAGTGACAATCAATGTAACTTTTGTTCCACTAGTATAAAGGAAAAAATACTTACTGGAAAAGTATGGATACAATACACTATCTAGATTGGAAATTGGATATTTTGACTTATGTTTAAAATAAATATAGATCCTAAACATTTATAACAAAATTTTAAAACAGCTAATTGTAGGCTATGGAATCCACATCAAAAAGAGTATTATTTTTATTCTTGGAAAGATTTTCGATTGTAATTTTTAACATGCTAATGTTTAAAATCATGTCTTTAACTGAGAAATGCATTTATTTGCACCATGGCCTCTATCTTAAGTAAGTAAGTCAACTCAGCTTTGGATATTTTCCCAAAATGTTCTTATTTGGTACAATCAGGGTCCTTGTATCCAATATTTTTTCAGTCATGTTTTTAAATTTTCAGCTACCAGTCCACTTAGGTGAAACATTTCCCTTGGAATCTCAGCTTCCAAAATACTTTCTAAGATCAATGTTAATTTTCACAGTTATGTTCCTTGTTCTTTAGTGGGAAATCATGTCAGGGACTGCCCCATACAAGCTGTATGGGCTCCACAAATAATATTAAAATAGATAATGATACTCGTGGTTATGGAAGTAAAGATGAGGGTAGGAGGTAATGGTTGACAAGCATTAAATTGGGCATCTCTGAATAAAACAAGTAGAAGGAAAAGGCCAACGCTGATGGAAAACAAAAACACAATCAAGAAAAATGCTAGCAAAAATCCATAAACAGAAGCTGTAATCCATATTCTAGGCTATGCAACAATGAATAAATAAAATTCATAAAACCTATTCCTTTTGCACAATGAATATTTTGTTTTGAGAGGAGTAATTTTAAATATAATTAATTAAATATTTTAAAAATTTATTGATTTAATACTATAAGTCTAATCCTGCATACAAAATCTATTTCTAAAAATCCATTTATAGAACCTCTATATAGAAAATTTATTCTTCTTTTTTCATCAAATATATAATGAACATCTATATTTCTTTCATGTTTTCAGTACTATTACTAGAAAATAAAGCATACATTTCTGGATTATATTTTATCAACCCAGTGGTCAATAGCTATGTACACAGGATGATTACAAAAATCTTATAAGTTGGTACTTGAATATCGTCAGTCTTCCATCTTGCTCAGTTTAAAACAGTTAACAAAATGTTTCCAGGTAGCAGTCTTTGACTTATGATGAAGTTCCATGCTGATGGCTACGTCACATATTGGTTTTGATGTAAGTTAAATATATTGTCTTTAGTTTGAATTTTATTCAAAGTCAGTAGTTCAAAACCACCATAGGAGTAAGACTGGACTTTCTACTCTCTAAAAGAGTTAAAATCCCAGAAACTTACAGAAGCAGTTATAGCCTTTCCTAAAGGGTTGCTGGGCATTGGCATCAACATGATGGCAGTGAGTTTGGAGTTTGGGGTCAGGTACACCTTAGTCTTCAAAGTAACATCCTTGCTTTTCAATAGAGGTCAGAGATTTACCTAATACAACACATTTTTTGATTTCTTGATTGCTGCTTCTTTAATTGGAGGAAAAGAATGGTAACATACCAAGCAAGTCCAAAATCCAGCCAGGCAAATCGCATTAAATCTTAAAGCTTGAAATTAATTCTCCATTTTCCAGGACTATCTAAGCCCACATGTACTGGCTGTGTTTGGGGATTTTTGTAGTCTTAAGCTGTGGCCCGACTTGCCAGGTTCATGCTGTGGCGACCCCATTCTTTTGGCCTTCCCACCAGTACAGCAGCCCTAGCCGCTCACTGCAATGGGTACCCATCCTTGAGAAGTGAGGTGGTAACTCGACCATTTGAAGCCTAGACAATGGTTCCCACCTTTGATACTAGTGCATCAGTAGTCCTGATTCCTGTGCTGCTTCCAGTTGTTAGGAACAAGGAACTACTGGATGGCTAACTATCAGGGAAGGTGGAAGTCAATGTCACATTCATTCACTATGACGAGACTTGTAACAGTTTAAAGTACACTCAGGTGATTTCGTTTTGGTTTATCATGTCTGTCTCTCCAGGAGATCATGAATTCCATTAATCTAAGAGAAATCATTTCTCATTCTTCATAATTCCCTCACATCCTAACCTCATTTTAGTCAAATATCATGGGTTCACTAGGTGTATGTTAAAATAAATTAACCAAACAATGCTGATTTTTGACAGAATCTTGGTTCTTGATGGCAAATACCATGCTTTGTTTCTCCTGTGTTTCCCATAGCATTTAGCATAATGTCTCCTAGATTGTGGATAACAAATGTTGACTTACGATAATAAGAGCTTTAATGAGTTTTCTAAGAAAAAAATGCAAAAGTACCTAGGTAAGTTTATAAATAAATGTATCTATGGTTATGTGTAACTGTGGAGAAGTCAAACTCAGAAAAAAAGTTGAATAACAACAACAACAAATCCTAGTAGCTTTTAGGAACTACTGATGAAAAAAAAATATTTACAGGTTCTCATTATTACAGTGCAAATGGTTTTGATCTTGACAAATATTTCAATGTTTTCAAAGTGTCAATACCCACACTTAATTAAATTTAGACTTTCTCAAAATCCTTGACCAATAACTCTGCTCTTATCCTTGAAAACCTAGATTTAGGTCATTGCAATGCATGAAAGCATTTCTGCCACATTTAATCATAACTTATCTAAATATCAAGATAGTGCTGATTTTATTTTCATATTGTGCTTAGCAAATTTTACTAGGTAAAGAATATTGAAATATGCCTGATTCCGACCCTTTAAAATTTTTGTCCTAGAAACATTTGACATTTGCGTCAAATGACTGCTTAGTAAAATAAGAGCTTATTTTTTAAAATATAAGGGACTATGGAGTTATATCATGCAATTATCATAGAATTAATCAATTTCCTTCCACAGTGATCATTGTACACTTAGTAAAATGTATAGACAATGAACAATTATTGAGCATGAGGAAATATTTATTTTTGTACTAGGAAATTATTTAAAATGACGTGAGTTATTATTTTTAAAATAGAATTATAAATGCTATAGGATTGGGGTATATTTGATAGCATATTCTCTTAGAAATGCAAGATGAAAAATATCCCGAATCTGAATGGAGTTTGCTTTGACTGTTCCTGATTGTAAGCATTCACCATAATTAGGAAATGGCTGTTTGTATGAAAACTTGAGATTGAAGGTCATTGAAATGAATAGCCGCATTCTTATGATACCATCTGAAAGACACTTACAATTCATCCAGTTCCACTTCCTTTATTTTGTTTCATTTACATCTGACAAGAGAGAAAAGGAAAGCAGAGAAGAAATTTTAGAATCTGAGTTCTTGTGGGTGAAATTGTATGCCAGGTACTCTCACAATCTCTGCTTTTTGCTAATCTGTGCATAATAGCTGGCTTTTCTTTCTTTCGCAGCCTTCTACTTCCATGATTTACGTATAACATTGGAAATCCAGGGAACTAAACTTCAAAGAGACTGTCATCTGGTGAGGGTTAAGCCACTAATCTGGCAGAACTGAATTTCTCATCTAAGCTCAACTGATTTCCCACTAATGTCTTCTCAAGTTACTACATGTCTCTTTTACCTTAAAATTGAATACTATTTCCATATTATCTTTCATCATTTACACTCATTATTTATATTTTGGCAAGCTACAGCATAGATCAATAGCACCATTGAGTCATATGATATTTTAAAAATTACGCTTATAAGTGCTGTAACCAAAGAGGCACAAGGGATGAAAAACTCATCAAAAGGTTTAAATTGAGTTGAAAAACTAATTTAAGTTTCAATTTTAACTATTCTTAGAGACAGCAGAAACAACAAGGAGGCTTATGAAGAAAACAACTATTAAAAACAAATTTATATTTATTCTGGCTTTTTATCATATTTTACCTGTGTCAACAAAATGCAAGGGATCAACAGAAAATCACTCCTAGTAGGAGTTAGAAGACTTGTTTTGAGGGGGTGGGAAGAAAAATAATTATGAGTGTTTTGGTTAGGCTAAATCTTTCTAATTGCTCACTGTAATCACATCTGTGTTAATGGAAAAGGACATTTTAATGTAAAAAGAGAAACTGTGCAATAATATGTCTTCCTAAATCATGAGTGCTGGAAGCCGAAGCCCATTGGTGGCAGTGTCCTTAATGTGAAAACAAAACAAAACGGCTTTTTTGGTGCAAATTTGTTCATGGAAATAAAACGATTGGATGCTAGCAAGGGATGAAAGAGGTGAACATAAAAATGTCCAAAAGGCCCTGAAAAAGAAAACAATGATGTAATTTAAATAATTGTAATACTTCTTCTGGACTTCACATGGATTTTGTCTTCAGATGGGAATCTGTGAATTTAAATAATTTAAGCTAAAATAATTTAATGGAGAAAGAGTATGCATCTGAATGTAGGGAACATATTATGCAATTGTGTAAAGAAGGCAGAACATATGCAAGCTCTGACTTCTCAGAGCAGAAAATCCAGACATCTGAAATGAGCTTTTAAAATAGAATGCCTGCTATACTCTGACTTGTTTTTAATAATGACCTGGAAGGTCTATGTATTTATCTTTTCAAAATCTGTGGGATATTAATAAAATATATACCAAGAAATGCTGGCTTGGGAGTTCAAAGAAATCCATACAAACATCAGTGTTAGGTATTTTAAAATACCTAGCAGGCAATGGGATGTGTGTGTTTTCTAACTAAAAATTAAATTGAAAAATACAAGGAAATAACCAAGATTCTTCTTTCTTTAATTTACTCTTTATCATGAAATGATTCTCCATTCTACATATTATTTTTCATCTCTCCAAAGGATAGAAAGAATAAAATAGTAGGATAACAAAAAAGCATTTATTGACACCTTTATTTGATATAGAACATACATGTGTGGAGAGAGTGAGCTCAACATTACCATTTAATAAATCTCTGGTATTATAGCCCATATTATTATTGGTTGAAAAATGTCACATTGTGAAAATAATGTTGACTTTTAACTGATTTTCAATCATATCCATGGAAACTGTAGATCCTCTAAATATCTATCTTGCCATATTACTACTGTATATATTTTCCTAAATGTTTAACAGGCTACCTATTCTTTACCAGGTGAAATGTATCATACACTTTGCTGCTATTTAAGGACAAAAAATTGCCATACATTCATTTGAACTTCTGAGAAATGACAAAAATGTCATTCTCGCTTTTAAATATATTAGGTGTTTCATAGAATTCAATATCTAATCGTAATGTGTTGATTCGAGTCATAGCAATACCCCCACATGGAGCAGAATTTCTCAGGCAGTGCAATTTCAGGAAATGGGCTGCTCCAGCTTTCCCCCGTGGAGGGATTGGTAAATTAGGACTATCAACGCTTGTTGGTTTTGTTTGTTTAGTTGGTGGGTTGGTTGGGGGGAGGGGGTTGTTGCTGTTTTTAGCAACCAAACACTTAACCTTTTTATTGTGAAATGAATATGTTTACATAGGTTTATAGTCCACTATGAATATGCTTACATCTACATTCAAAAGAGCTCACTAACTTAGAAAATTATTACCAGTAAGGTTATTCCCTTATTCCAAACTGGGATTTGGGGCTTTCGCGATTTCATACTGAACCCCAAAACTTCTTAAAGGAGACAAGGCTGAGCATACCAATTGAGCATACCAACAATGTAGAAGACACAAGCAACACGTGTAAGGCAAGCAAAGAAAATTAAATACTGCAGTGATATATAAGGAGGGATTTAAAAAAGTAAATGGAATTCTTTTATCTTTTAATCCCAATCTCTGTGAACTTTTCAAATTCCCTTAGATATCAAACCAGCAGTGGTAACAGAATTTAAACAAATGTCATAGCTTGTACATTTCAATGTCATCCCATTATTTTCCTTTTATTTGAAAAATAATATATGATCATTTGAGACTATTTGGACAGTGCAGTGAACTTTAAAGTTATTAATAATTTCCACATTGGGAAAAACCACCCTGAGCATTTTGACTTGTTTTCTTCCATTCTTTTGTGGATGTGCAACGCAGATGTAAGTTTGCAGTATACTATTATTTGATATATTAAATGTAGATCATTTGAAACCCATTTTTTTGTGTGTGGGCATCACTGCCTCTGGGGGTCTTGGCCACTTGCCCGCAGGCTGCAGTTCCACACCCAACCACTTACGCCACCGGGGGCTCAGCCCCGAAACCCATTTTTTAAAAGCTGAGTCATATATTCTAATTACCTCTTGAAATTTGTGAGTAAGGTTTTTTTTTTCTTTCCTAATAATGTTGCTTTCCCTGTTCTGGCTTCCTTCTCAAGCTTTCAGTGTGTGAATGGTAGCATCCTCGTCTCCAACCATTCTATAGTATTTTGACTTTCCTCTAGATTCATGGAGAACTGTCTCTTTAAGAATCCTGAATTTTACATCTTTACATGAGCAGACAGTCTCTTCTTTCTCTCTCTGACCTTGTGGTCAGCAGCTACCGGGAACAATCTCTATGTCTAGGCCTGGACTTACATTATTTTAGATAAAGAACAGAAATATTAAGCCCCATGTTCCCTTGTTATTATTAAAATGTCAAAATAATTTAAAACATGAAAAAAAATCTAATCAAGAAATAGGTTTTCCTTACATGTGCTCTTATAAATTCATTTACTAAATGGTCATTTAAATATTCATGTACATCTCACTTTCTATTAGGAACAGCAAATGCTCCAATAAGCAATACCAAATCTTCTCATTGCTTTGATGTTACAACTTCACTAGCACATTCCCATTCAGTTCTAAAATCTGAAGAAAACCATAAAGAAAGAGGAAGGGGAAAATGGAGAAAGTACAGAAACAAAGGATAAAGGATAAAATAAAGGTGTAAGCTAGGTTCTGTGGTTTTTCTATCTCCTCTGTTACTCTGAGGCATTACTTAAATTTTACCTATTACCTTACTCTTATTTTCATAAGGTATGTACTTAATGTGGCATATTTAAGACAGTCTTAATTCAAACTGGAGAAAATGTTATCATACATCTCTCAATTATTTTTATCAATATAAGATATTAATTAGGAAAAATCTCCTTAGCAGATGCATCAATAGAATAATTGCTAAGAAAGATATTTCTCAAGGCCACAAAGCCCAATATCTAACACTGTTTCAAATAATCTCGTTTGCTTGGAAATAGTGTTCATTTAGGTTTAGCAGGGTCAAGAAAAATCCCCATTTCTAATTTTCAGTAAAAATATTTGTAGATGTAGCAGCTGTTGTTTTCTCAATGTTTTGCTATGTAATAAATGATTCACATTTTGATAAATTTCCTAGTACACTTAACAACGTACACATTTTTATATACATTTATACACAGGATACAACCCTAAGACATTCTCCTATGCTCTTAACCATTATATTGCCCATACACAGGAAGAAGCAGAAATAACAATTGTCAGGAGAATACACAGATTGTCTCTTTTGTCATATCGTTTTTGGTAGGGGTGGGAAAAAGAGGGGAGCAGCTAGAAAAAGTGATGATCAAGGTATCTGAATTCCTTTTGTTTTGTTTTTTTACTTTAGATTATTGAATTATTAAGTTATGCCATCCCACATGAATTTAACTCTACTTAAACACCAACAAAGTAAAGATTTGATACACAAATCTGTGTGTGTTTATATTTCCAATTCATTGTCTATTATATTGCCTCTGTGACTTAGGTTTTCATATAGAAATATTATAGTCTCATAAAATAGAACACACACACTTTCTTAGCAATGTAGGTATTTGTTATTTTTGTTCCATGATTCATTATTTTTCTCCTTTAATAATATCTTTTCAATTACACGGTCGATATTTTAACCATTGTCGTTAGACATGTGTTTTAAGAACAATGAATCTTTTGATAACTATGGAAGCTGCTTAGTTTTAGAAACAGCTGAAATATAAGAAGCCACATGTCAATCTCCTTGACAAAGGATAATGTTGGCCGATTTCTTTGAAGAGTTGTCGTAAATTTATTCTTAGATGTGATTTGCCACCCAATATTAATTTGACTATCTTCCCTTGTTTTGGAGAAAAAATTCTTTTCATTGAGAGTCATATTCTCAGTGGCACTAAATTTAATGCCAGTCATCCTAAATTCAGGCTATAGGAAAAACAGTTGTGGTGGTAAACTCAGCCATGGTGAATATATAATTAATTAAAAAATATATTGATGACATTGTGAAGAATGGGAATTTCAGAACACATTCTTGTGCTTAAGTGGAAACTGCACAGAAATGAAAAGGCAGTCTTGTCAACAGAATAAGGAACTTCCGTGTGGCTTAGTATCAGGGAATGTGTGAGTCATTGTCATGTATGTCTTCCTCCATGCTTAGTCCATCTGTGTGCTGAGCATACAGTTGAGGAGCTGGACCATAAGAAAAAGAACACAAGAGCAAGATGGGAGGAAGGTGTTCTCACAGCCTATGATATGCAAATCATATGACTTTGCTTGCTGAAAGCCAAAAAGACTTGAACATCCTACTGATGAATGCCAAAGACTATAACCTTCAGTGTGGATGGCTGCTCAATATAAAGAAAGCAAAATTTCTCATAATAGCACTAATAAGCAATATTATGATAAATGGAGATAAGATTGAACTTTTTAGTGATGTCATTTTCTTGGATCCACAGTAATGTCCATGGAAGCAGCAGTCAAGTAGTCAAAAGACACATTGCATCAGGCAAATTTGATGCCAATGAGTTCTTCCTTTAAAAGCAAAGTTGTCAACTTGAGGCCTACGTGGCACCTAACCCAAGACATCGTATTTTCAATTGCCTCATCTACATGGGAAATCTGGACATTGAATAAGAAAGGTAAAGGAAGAGTTGATTCATTTCATTGAAGACTTTAAAATATATCATGGGTTTCCAGAAGAATAAATCTATCCTAGAAGATGGACAACTAGAATATTCCTTAGAACCAAGACTAATGAGACTTTGACAAGTTGCCAGAGGAGGTCATGCCTTGGAGAATGATAACTGTTGGGATTGTAAAGGGTGAACAAAAAAGAAGACCTCAATGAAGTAGATGAGCACAATAGTTGCCATCGTGAGCTGAAACAGAGTGAGAGATTAAAGCTTGGGACAGGACTGGGCCATGTTGTGTTCTGTTCTACACTCGTTTGCTATGGATTGAACTGATTTGATTGAACCTAACAGCAACTGGATAAGTCAAACAGATTAAAATAGTATTCTGAAAAGAAAATGTTGCAATGGACAGAACTTTTCTCGACCCTTTTCATGTAGAAAACATAAAGGGATTACAGTCAGTTTACTTGCACATATACTTTTAGAACAGTTTCAGACATAACAACAAAAAATGTCAAATATTGTACAAAGAGTTTTTATATACTTATACTCTCTATCCTCTATAATTAATGTCATATTAATATGGTGCATCTATCACAATTAATAAACCAACAATGAAATATTGCTATTTAACTATGACCTTTTTTATTCAAATGTACTCCTTTTTATACATATCTTTTTCTGTTTCAAATGTCCATCCATAATGCCTTATCACATTTAGTTATGTTTCTTAAATGCCCTTTTGGTTCTGCCAATTTCTGAAACATTCCTTGTTTTGATTATTTTTAACAGTTTTGAGGCAGACTCAAATAATCGGGGCTTATTTAACCTGAATTCCAAACTGACTGCAGCCAATTCAATGCTGACTCATATGGTAGAATTTCCCTGGCCATTTCCCAAGACTATAACCTTTCAGAGAGTAGAAAAGGAATAGAAAGCATCCCCATTCTCTCAAGGAGAAGCTGGTGAATTTGAACTGCTAACCTTGCAATTAGGAGCCCAAGCATAACCACTCTGCCACCAGGGCTCCTTTTGGGCTTATTCAATGCCTTTTTAGTTAGCTGGGTCTGGGGAAGTAAGCCTAGAGAAATAGAGTTTCCTCATATTACATATCAAGGGTACATACTAGCAACATGTATTATCACTGCTAAAGTTAATCTTAATTACCTGACTTAAGTGGTTCGTGTCAGATCTCTAAGGTGTTTACCAACATTTTATAGGTGGTGAAAACCTGACACTGTAAAAGTTCTTCTTGCTTTTCAGAATGTGTATTTTGGAAGGTCTGTCTGAGTGATCCACGTATAAAAGAGAAGTTTATTGTTTATTAAAATTTGGGAAGTTGGAATTTTATTACAAATTCTTCAGTTTGACAATTGAACGAAAACTATTCCCACAGTGTGACTTCAGTACTGTATTTTCCTTCATTTCCTTTCTTTTCTTTTTTGGTTACTGCAACCATAATAATGATTTGCCATTGTGTGGTGGATTCCTTAACCATGAAACTGGAATAATTGAATATGTGTTTTTACTGTGATATTTTCAGTCCTTTTGGGCTTCATGGAGCAGGGAAAAGCACCAGTTATTTATATCATTAGGTAAGCCCAGGAATCAAAAAGAGATCAGAAAGAATGAACACTAATGTGCCAGTCAGCAGGCCTGAGCCATCTGGATGACTACCAATCTCAGCATTTTCATTTTTCTGCTATTACTAAAATTGGCTACCAGGGGCTCTATTCAGTCTTAATTGATTCTGCAGCTGCATCACCCAAAGTTATTTCATAAAATTTCTTTCACTCCACTGTCTCAGAGTCTGATTTTAATGCATATTGAAAGTTCTGCACTAAGAGGTAGGCTTTTTCCATCCCCAAATAGGAAACACTGCTAAGGAACCACTTTGAAGAGGACATCGCTTATAGTGGGGATCTGGACTGTTGTCCTTCTCAGGGAAAACTTGAAAGATCCAAATTTCTCTACAGACTTGTACTAAATGGTTATGATAAAAAAGGTGAAATTGAGAAAATAACACAGTTCATCTAACAAGCACAAGCAGGCACATATTTGACATTTCTCTCTTTATAGAAAATAAATATAGGTATACCTTGGAGATTTTAGACGTATGGTTCCATATCACTGCAATGAAGTGAATGGACCTATCAAGCAAGTCATATGGGTGGTTTGATTTACCAATACAAACAGAAGTTATATTCACATGATACAGTAATCTTTTCAGTGTGCTGTTATAGTACGAAGAAGTTTGAAATAGTATGAGTGTTATGAAAATAGGACAGAGACATAGGATGTGAATAAATGCACTTGGAAAAGTGATTCTGATATATTTGCTCAAGGCAGAGTGGCCACAAACTTTTGATTTGTAAAGTACAGTATTTGCAAAGTATGAAAAAGCAAATTACAAAATGAAGTATGCCATTAAAGGTGAATGTTGAAAGCAATTCAAAAAGTATTTTGTATTTTTAAAATCATATAATTCTATACAGGGAAAAGTATACCACTCTTTAAAACATAAGCTTTGAATAGTTTATCATTTTTATTTCACTAATTTCATAATTTACAAGTGCTACTCTAAAAGCAAGGTTCATAACTAGTTTTATGTACATATATAAAAGATAGAAAATAGTGAATTTAATAGAGGGAAAAGCTAGAGAAAATAAAATAAAGCTTATGAGATGCTTTGTCTCATAAAAACAAAATATTATTCTGTCAACAAATATTTATTGAATGATCAGTTAGATTCTAGGTGTTGTGATATGCTTTGTGGCTATAAATTGTAATTAAAGGGACAGTATTATAGCACCTGATAATCTTATATTATTACACAATATATTCAACTGATGACCGACCTGTGTACTACAAGTATAGTTAATATAATTAACAATGATGCCTTTAGAGCACTCAGAATTGCTACATATTCTCTGTGATGATTTCTGAAGAACTAATAGGATTTAGCCAAGGAGAGAGGAGGGGTCATTTTCAAAGATGAGGATTAGAATAAACAAAAACAAAAGTGGACAAAGAATATTTCTCATTTAAGAAACTACATGTATGTTAAAAATATATTACAGTAAAAACAAGGAAATTGATAAAATTGTGGCTAGGGAGGTAAGATTGAAGCATATTGATAAGTTAATATTTAGCCCTTGATGCCATGCAGAAGTAAGTGAAGTAAAGTCACACAAGGGAAGTTAGACTCAAAAATAATAGTCTGGCCCCAAGAAATGTTGTAAGGGAGCGTCAGTATCTTAGGGGTCAATTGAATGACTGATAATGGTGAGCTGAATTGTAGTTCAATTCGAGAAGCATCAACTTGGTAGAACATTAGGTAGGCTAATTGACGGAGACATTAGAGGAAAATCTTTCTGACTCCAGTGGCTAAGTAAATGGTGAAATGAGAAAAGGTAGTGAGTATGGCATGGTTGGAGAAAATGATGTAAGAGAGGTCTCTGAAGGACAGCAGGCTGCTGGGTGACAGAAATGTCCAAGCACTTGACTACCAGTCAACAGGCTGGCAGTTAGAATGGGCACTGCAGTGCCCTGAGAGACAGGCTGGCCAATCTACCTCAGAAAAGTGAACATTGCCTTTGCTAACTCTAGTGAGAAGCATTTTAATCAAGTGGGGACAGAGTTCAGAAGACAGGCAATTGAGGAATATGAAAAAGTCTTTCAGGGGTGTTAGAGTAAGAGGAGAAAAATTAGGGGAAAAGTGTGAAAACAAGTAGACTTTTGTTGTTCCAGGCCCAAATGGTTTTACTGAGGAATTCTACCAATCACAAGAGTTAACACGAATCCAAGTAAACTATTTCAGAATATAGAAAAGATATAGAATATATCAAACTCATTTTATGAAACAAACTTTTTAAATGTTTCTTTTGTAGGATTGTGGATGATGTTTCTTTCATGTTTTACAGGACATCTTGCAGTGTAGGGTTATAGATCATGTTTCCTGCTTTGCAGGGCAGCTTTCAGTGAAATGTCTGTTCTTGGAACATCAGGCATTTGTGGCCCCGGCTCAAAGACTAGCGTCCCCAATAAATCACATAACTGATGAGTCAGATTTGGCAGCGTCCTCACCTACTTCGTTAACTACCAGGTCATTGCCTACAAATGTCTTTCCATTCTGGGCAGGGTCATCCTTACTGTGAAATGCATTAGTGCACATTGGTCTTTCTTAAGCAACATTTTCCCTTTGTCTTTTTACTAGTGCCAATTGATAAAATAAGTTAGAAATTTATTTAGGGTCTTGCTACTTTTCTGTTTCATTTGGACATCTGATCACTTTTTTGGGTAGTTTTAGTAGGAGGTAGCAAGGCATTGCAAAAGAGGAAGACTTTCAACAAGGTGGCTACTTTGAGGGGCTCAAGCATAAGAATAAAGGGAAGAATGGCACAAGACCAGGCAGTGTTTCACTATCTTATACAGAGGGTCTCTATGGGTCAAAACAGACTTCATGACCCTTAACAAGAGCAGAGTCGATGTTTCTTTGAAAAATTCTTGGGAATTCCTTTTGTGCCTGTCCCTCCTTTGTGGTTCTTAACACGGAAGCACAGCAGTCACCTTCATAACCACTAATGTTTTCAGGTGGACAAGATTGAGTGACTAGTTGTCCAAAGTGACAAAATGTTATGGCTTCTTCCATGAATGCAATAAAGGGGTAGAAAGAGTGCCTCAATAGCGCAAAATTGTTGCTAGCTATTAAACATCCTTAAAAATGTTTCAGAACTGAATTGCTGGAGAGCAGAAATCACATTAACTAGTTTTTTGATCTTCATTAAGACTCAGTAACTTTTTATCTGGGGTTATGTTGCATAATTATGGGTAATATCAGTCTTATGGACTTGATTTAGACTGGGCTGGGATGTTTTATTAATGTACAACTCCTCTTTGTTATATAGTTCTTTTTTACACACATGAGTGCCTCTGGTTAGTTAGGATTGACTAGAGAAACAAATCCAGAGATACTCATGTGTGTGTAAGAGAGAACTATATAACAAAGAGGAGTTGTACAATTGGTTATTCTGGATTGACTACAGAAACAAATCCAGTGACCAATAAAGACATTCTCTACAAATAGATGTGCTGATTTTATATCTATCTATAAACCAGATTTCCACATAGTTCATGTGTTTATCAAAAAATTCCAGTACATGGAATGTGTTTAAAAAGTATTTAAAAAACTGAACCCATGTCTTGTTGCTGTTGGTTTTGCTCAAAATGAATACTGCCCAGTTCTATAAATTTTTATGATTGAGGTAGTTGTAACTATAGTCACTCCATATTATTTATGTATTTCCTCACTTTTGATGACTCTATCAAACATAATATTTTTTCCTTAAGATTTACCTTTCCAGATGTGTCCAAAGTAAGAAAGCAGAGTTAAATCCATGCTTTCATAAAAGGAACATTCTAATTATACTTCTTATAACAATGTTTGTTTATCCTTCTAAAACTTTCTGGTATATTCTCTAACATCATGATTCATATGCAGTAATTGTTTCTTTTAACTTTATTCTCATTGTCTAGTTTTCATAGGGATATAAGGCACTTGCCAGGAATTGAATATTTATAGGAACTTGCAAATAGAATGTTTAGCAGCCGTGAATAATAGTAATAAAATCCTCTTCTTTGCTCAACTTTAGTTGTATTAGACTCTTTTTGACTCCTCTAATCTAGTCATGCCCCATTTCTTAAGACTATCTTTCCTTTTTCATAGACTTTTGCCAACACTTTGCAACCGGGCCATTTTCACATTCCATATCTCAGCCACAGCATAAAATTCTTGACATTAGACTAAATCAGGCCCCCATACCGCACAGTCTTCTTTTTAAGCATTGTAATTCTTCATTTATTCAAGAAACTATTCCCTTGGTGATCTACACTACGAACCAAGGAACTTATGGGAAGTTTCTGTTGCTGTCTGCACTATCCATTTTTTAAGGAAAAGAAGAAACTTTTAGGAGCAGGATGTATCAGGATAGTCTTTCAAGGTCTCAGATTTGGGTAAGATATATATCTATGTGTTTATCTGTAATATCTATTATATGTGCATATCTCTTTCTCAAACCACAGTTATTGGATTATATGTACATATATATGTATATAGCATATATTTTATATATACATACACATACACATATGTGTGTATATATGTGTGTGTATATATATGCATATATATATAAAAACACTGGTGGTGTAGTTGTCTTGAGTTAGGCTCTCATCTGAAAGGTCAGCAGTTTGAAAGCCCCAGCCCCTTCCTGGGAAAAAACTTTTTTTCTACTACTGCCAACAGTTACAGTCTCAGAAACTCATGAAGATCTACCTTATTCTAAAGGCTCACTATCAATCAGCATCAACTTGATAGCAGTGGAAGGGAGGGATACAAACACACACACGTGTGCAGATAACCTTTATAAATTCTGAAACATTTCAGGAGGATCTATTTGTCAGAAATGAGAGAAGTAGTATATGAAAGCAAACAGTGTTGACTGAAATAGCATTTCAATAATTAGCAACAATATTTCCAATATTTGTCAATATGCTAAAAGGCTAAGATGCTGTTTTGTGGTCTTACAAAAAAGTACTGCCACTTGACATTCATTTGTCATACTAGGTTTGCTTATGTGTTTCAATGATGCTGGAAGCTATGTCACTGGTATTTCGAATACCACAGGGTCATCCAAATTACACAGGTTTTACAATAGTTCCCAGACTAAGAACAGACTATAAATAGGAATAAGCTGTCCATTTCAGAGGAAGTAGCTACTGAAAATCTTAAAGGTAACATAAGGACATTATGAGATACTTAAAATATATAATATAGAGAAGAACATTGTCACATATAGTGCTACTGGATAGGGCCTCTGGTTGGCCTCAAAATATGACCAAGGCAAAGCTACTTTCTCATAGTAAAGTTGACCTGATGACATGGATACAGTACAATCTGCAGGAGTAAAGCCCTCGGAACATTTGTTTGCTGATAGGACCCAACTCAAAATGAGAACTATTAGCTTCAAATATTAATTATTACTAGAACTTCAGATTTATGAAATATGAATATAAGAAAATTGCAAGTTTTTAAAAGGAAGTAGATTCACAAAGCTTGCTAGAACAAGTGTTAATGAGCTGAACTGGATGGGTATTTTCATTTGAATCAGAAAACCATATAGTCTACTATGTTTTGAGAGGAATGATATTGCATTTATTGTCAAAAAGGATATTTCAAAATGTATCTTGAATTACAATGCTGTCTGTTATATAATGTGTTTTCAAATATAAAGAAATGCATCAATGCAACTGCTACTCAAATTTATGCACCAGCAACTAAAGCTAGGGTTAATTTTTAAAAGTATTCTATGAATGTCTTCAGACTGAAATTTATCAAACATGGGGTAAAGATGCATTGATAATCATAGGAAATTGGAATGCAAAATTGGAAACAGAGAGGAAGGAGCAGTAGTTGGAAAATGTGGTTTTGGTGAGAGAAACGAAACTGGAGGTTGCATGATCGAATTTTACAAGACCAATGACTTATTTACTGCAAATGTCTTTTATTGACAACCCAAAAGGTGAGTCTACAAGGGGACTTCTCTGGATGGTATACACAGAATTCAAATTGATTATGTCTATGTGAAGGCACAATGAAAAAGCTCAATATCACGAACTAGACTAGTGGGTAACTGTGGAACAGACCACCAAATGCTAATATCTAAATTCAAGTTTAGTTTGGGAACATGGAAACAAGTCTACAAGAGCCAAAATATATATATATATCCCACCTGAATTTCAAACACATCTCAAGAACAGATTTGATTCACTGAAAAATAATGACAGAAAACCTGATAAACTGTTCAGTGACATCAAGAACATCATTCATGAAAGCAAGCAAAAAGGTATTAAAATAACAGAAAGAAAGAAAAGACCCAACTGAATGTCAGATGAAATTTTCAAACTTGATCTTAATCATAGAGCAGCTAAGAAAACACTGAAAAAATGATGAAGCGAAAGAGATAAACAGAAAAATTTAGAAAGAAGTTCCAGAAGACAGCATAAAATATTTTAATGAAATGTGCAAAGACCTAGATCTAGAAAACCAAAAAATAAGAACACACTCAGCACAACTTAAACTGAAAGAACTCAAGGAAAATTGCAAGACTTTAAGTTGTAATACATGAAAATTCATTGGGGGGAAATATTGAATGATACAGGGAGGGATTGAAGGGCTTTCAAGATGCAGTTAAAGATTAGCCCCAAACAAGGCTCCCCTGGAACCCTTTATGGAGGTAGAAATCCTTGTTTTTCTCTTGCTGGTGGTTTCGAATTGCTGATCTTGTGCTTCACAGTCCAATACATAGCCACTTAAAGACCTAAGAACTTGGGTGATGCAAGCAGTTTTAGGCTGTTTGCTAACCTGAAGGTTAGCAGTTTGAACCCACCCAAGTAACCACGGAGGAATGCCCTGGCAATGTTTTCATAAACACACAGATACAAGAATTTTATGGAGTTAGTTGGAGTTCTACTCTGTAGCCCAAGAGGTCTGCATCAGCTGGAATCGACTTCAGGCAACAGTCTTTAGTTTGTTTTGTTTTAAATTTTGCCCCAAAGATGCTTACTTCCTATAATATTGTTGGATTTGGGGCTTACTTAAATTATTCTATGTAGATGAACTTTATCTTTCTTAGAATTAAACCTGGTACCATGACCTTTGCATAAGAATTTTTAGGTAAATGAAGGAAAACCAAGCCCAATATTTTCCAGAACTCGTACGAGATTCCCATTTGAGGGCTTCCAATGTGCTCACAATTTGATAGAGATCTGAAGGTTTAGAAATGTGTCCTATTCTGATCTATTCAAAGGCATATAAGGTAGTCATGAGTTAAATTCCACTTGGAGGTAGCAAGGTTTAGAAGATAGATGGCCAGAAAGAGAGAGAGAGAGAGAGAGAGAAATCATGAGAGAAACTCTCCACTGTATAAGAGATTAATAAGAATAATAATGAACCCTTGGGTGTCTGCGGGAGACTGACTAGAAAATTTAATTGAAGTGGATGATATCCACTGAATTTGTTGTAGATATCTGACAGATTCAAAGGATAGCCTGTCTTTTTAATGCTTCAGCTTGCATTATTTTATACTGTGTTTTCATGTTCATTTTTGATTTAATGCTCCTTATGATTCTTTAATTCATCCTCATAAACCAAGAGAATGTAAATTATAAAACTGAAGCTATGAATAACCAAAGATATAAAGCTTTTCATGATTGATATACTTTATTCTGAATAATGTGACTAAATTTTGCTCTTGTAAGTATTATTTTATTTTACTCCTACCAAATAACAGGAGATTGCTATAAGAATTTCAAGGTTTATTCCATGTATGCCTATTATTATGTTTCACCAGGTCTGACTTTAGATACAATCATAGGATGTGTAGATGGGGTGTAGGAAAACTTTGCTTTTATTTTAATAGAATATGCCTTTGAAAGCTCAAATGAAATAATGGCTTTGTTCCATTATTTCTGGTTCCTATCTGGCAATAAGGCTCAAAATAGTTTAGGCTTAAAAGTAGGGGATATAAGGAACATAATATAAGTGAAAACTGAAATCCATAATATTAATATGATCACTAAAAACAATAATTAACATTCATTGACCACTTTATACATATATAACACTAAAGTATATTAACTTAATTATAAAACTATTCTCATATGATTTTAGCAAAAATTATGTCATGAAGTTCTTATATTTTCAAGATGGTGATACTATATCAATATTTTTCAAAGTAAGACTATGCTGTTAGATTTAAAGCTTATATTCAAATCAGAATTCTGATTCTAGACCTGATATGATTTACTACTAAAGTATTTACTCATTATCAGATTTCTCAAAATCATATATATGACATATTTATATGAATAGGTGGATAAAAAGTAGGGTTAGGTATTGTATATGTGTGTTTGCATATGAAATAGTGTTTGTCATGTGGATAACGTAAGGCCAGGAATGTGAACTTTGGGTTTAGTTTTCTGACATTGGAACACAGTCCCCCAAATTACTATCTGTATGATCTTGAAATTATTCTCTCTGTATCACTATATTACTGATGCAAAGAATCAAACCAAATTTGTTGCTCTGGATTCTACTGCAACCTCTGGTGGATTACATGACAACCTTGAGATCCAAAGGCTTACAAAATAATTGCACTAAGATATCCTTTACGTTCAATTCTAAAAGTCCTATAGAGGCAGACCAATAGGCCTTATCCTTGACACACTTGGGTAGGTTTTACCCAATGAACTTTAGGTTAGTAACCAAGACTCCAAACACATTGCCTCTTCTGACTCATTGCTACCCTATAGGCCAGGGTAGATCCGCCCCAATGGGTTTCAGGAATTATAACTCTTTACAGAAGAAGCAAGCCTCTTCTCTCTGCATTTCCATTTGTGCCATGCAGTCAACTCTTACTGATGGACACCATTCCCACTGTGTAGTAGCATCAAGCAATGCCCAGTGCTTATTCTTAATGAATTCTCAGACTGACTTTGTGTTCCTACTCCATATTGAACCTGAAGTAAAAAATTAAAATATTATCCTGGTCCTCTCTTTAGATAAAAAGAGGATATGCTGTTTATCAGGGATAGTTTACATTAACTTTTATTATTAAATAACTACACAAAATATCCTCTATGTTGAATTCTAACCTTTTTGGCACCCTCTTAAATGTTTTCCTGGAGGAATATGCCCTACTCATTCGCCAGAGTGAGACTCGTGCCACACACTTGCCTGTATACAGCTGACAGGTCCGTTGAGAACTTTGTGGAATGACCTCCCTGCAGTGATTTGGGTCCTCTCCTTGTAACCGCTCATAAGCTTCTGTTTCTTGTACCTTCTCAACAGTCTAAGCCAGTCATAATCTCATCAAACCTGGGAATACACACTCTCTTTTTTTTTTTAATAAATCATTCAACTGGGAATTCTTACAGCTCTTACCACAACCCATACATCAATTCATTGGGTCAAGGACTTTTGTATTTATGTTGCCATCATCATTTTCAAAATATTTTCTTTCTACTTGAGTCTTTGGTATCAGTTAATTTTGTTTTCCCCTTTCCCATCCACCCTCCCTCATGAACTCTTAATAATTTATTTATCTTTTCAGGTCTTACACAACTGCTGTCTTCCTTCACCTACTTTTATGTTGTTTGATCATTGTGATCATTCTCCCTTTCTCACCCAACCTTCCCCTTCCCCTCCTGGTATAGCTACTCTCATTATTGGTTCTGAAGGGTTTATCTTTCCTGCATTCCCTGAGTTGTACTGCAAGCAATTATTTGTACCAGTGTACCTGCCCTGATCTAGCCAGATTTGTAAAGTGGAATTGGGGTCATGATAGTATGTATAGGGAGAGGGGAAGCATGAAAGAACTAGAGGAAAGGTGTATATTTCATTGGTGCTGTGCTGTACTCTGACTGACATCGTTTCCTTGTGACCCTTTTGTATGGGCATGTCCAATTGTCTACAAATGGGTTTCAGGTTTCCGTTCCACCTTTTCCCTCATTCATATTGATATGATTTTTTTTCATTCTGGGTCTTTGATGGGTGGTACCTGATGCCACTGGCACCTCATGATCACACAGGCTGGTGTGCTTCTTCCATGTGGGCTTTATTGTTTCTCAGCTAGATGGCCGCAAGTTTATCTACCCCCCCCCCAAGTGGAGAGCAATGAATTTTATTACTTTATTTTATATTAATGGCATTGTGAGCTCTTAAATCTTTCTGTATTTTATGTGTTTAAATAGTTATAGTCACTTTTGGTCTTACACAGATACCTAAGAATATATACGCAAAAATATTGAAGTGTAAAAAATAAACATTCACCCCCAACAAACCCTCCCCCTAGATGTGATCCCAAGAATCCTTACAGTGAAGTTTTCAGCACATAAAGTAAGATGAGTGAGTCTGCCTCGTGGACCCTAGGAGGTTAGGCAGAGCCAGGATCCTTAAAAAGCAATGACTTAAGGAAGAAATTAAAAGCAGGAGATTTATGAAGGAAGGTGTTCTCTAAGCTTTGCATTAATAATTTCTCAACTCCGAATGTTTCTCTCTCTTCTGTCTTTAATTGAATAATTCACTGGCAGCTAATTTATCTTCAAGTAGTTAAAACCAAGATGCTATACCTTTTGATAGCTGGGCATCATCAACTCTCTTCACCACATTTGCTTTTGCGCCCATTTTGTCTTCAGTGATCATGTCAGGAAAGTGAGGACCACAGAATGGGCACGTTCTCTAGGTGGACTCAGAAAATCAAGAGAGAAAGCAAAGACATGCAAGCCCTTTTTCAGATGTGTTTACATCAAATTTGTCATATTCAACCCAATTGCATTGCCAAGCCAACAGTCAATATAGGAAGCATTATACAGCATGTGGTTATGAAGTTATGTTTCCTGCTCAGACATCATGCCCCAGAAACTTGTGATGTTGAACACAGCTTACAAGGACAGTGTTAGTGGAAAATCTCAAGTGTAAGAGGGGTTTTCTTATTTCAAAAAATGTGAAATGTTGATTGATAAAAAGAACTCTTCTTCTGGACATTTATCAACTTCACAAGCAACCAAAACTGTCGTTGCATTTGGAATTAATTCCACCAGATCAGACTGTTAATCAAGCTTTTTACTTAGAGGATCTGAAAAGAATGCCTAACAGTGTGCCACAACAAAAAAATGAGACAATAAGTCTAATATTCTGAATATAACTACCAAGATGAGTTAATCTTTCAATGGAAGTGATCATTGTATTTCGCATTGGATTATTTGTTTGCCTTTTAAGTTACCTTTTGTACAACTCAAAGAACTCTTACTGTCCTTCTTGTTCGTCTGACTTGGTCAGGGCCCTGACTCATGATGACTGCATGCATGGTGAATGCCTTCCTAGTGATTGATCCTATGCCAATATGACCAATATGCCAATATGTTTCACATAGAATTTTCATTGGCAGGCATTTGGAAATAAATTGGTAGGTCTTTTTTCCTAGTCTGTCTAGATCTGGAAGCTCCATTGAAATCCGCTCTATAGATTTGCACCACATCTTTAGGTTGCATATAATAACTTCCTTTTAAGGAGTACAATAAAAAAGTCAAAGAAGGAGCAAATCTTGGTAACCATTGGCCAAGTTTGTTTTCTGTTTTCAGTCGTTTTCTTGATAATTAGTATTGACATACCATATAGGTCCATGGTTAAATCACTTTTGAAAAGAATTGTGCATATATCCTCACCATCAGTTCTAGTGCTCCCTCCCATATTAATTGTTTATTCCCCTATTTCTCTCACTCTACCCACCTCCTACTCCCCTCTATGTCCCAGGTAAACCATTGCATCAGTTGTTGTCTCCCTGCATCCACCCTTTCTGTGCTCCAAAAACTGGGAGACCTGAGAAACAATAATAAACAAGACAACATGAAACCGATTTGATTGAGACATCTTTGAACTAGCATCCTGTATCTAAATGAACATGGGATCCATTTTCTGAGTAGAAATTTTAAAGTCATTTGCAATGACTTGAAATATGATCGAAGCATTTTATTTAATAATTCATATAGATTAAGATCATATAAGGGAGGGTGTTGGTGCGACACACAGACACACAAAAAATCTAGATGAGAAATCAGTCTTGAAAATAAGAAGGAAAAGTCTCTAGCTTTTGTTTGTTTTCATGAGAGTATTGTGTGGTTTGTTGGGCCAAATCATTAGAAGTGTGAGTCAGTGATGAGGAGTACACTTCTGAATTAATTGAGAGAGAGAGAGAGAGAGAGAGAGAGAGAGAAAGAATGCCCTCATTAATGAGGATTATGTAAAAATGCGAGTTCTCTGTGTATAAACTATGCTGTTCATTTACAGCTCATAAAAGCTACAGTGGCAGGTGCTATAGAAAGGGGGCTGACAGATTAACTATGCACATGTAGGCAATGATGCAGCAAGGGAGAGCCCATTAGACCAAATTAGCAGTCAGAAAGAGCAGTAAAAACATTAGGAAGAGAGACAATATCGTTAACATGGGAATACGGATCTCTCTGGCACAGACACTATATCTACTGGAATGCAACACATTCACACTATATTAAAAAGATTCATTCTGTATGTCAATTCAAATAAAGGATGCAAACGTCCACGGTGTAGTGGGTTACAGGTCAGGCTGATGACCAAAGGCTTGGCCATTCGAAACTACCCGGTAGTTTCTCCAAGGAAGAAAGATGAGACTCCCTACTCCTGCCAAGATGGACAGTCTCAGAAGCTCCGTCCTGCCCCACGAGTTGCTATGCTTCAGAATCGACATGTGAGCTGTGGGTTCAGTTTGGGTTTTGGAAAAATAGGACTCATCCTGTTCCTCAAAGTTGCTGACCTAGCTTAAATTTTGTTTCTTAACCTGTCTGTTGCATATATAAGTGAAATAATGTTTTCCTTTCCTGCGTATTATGTTTTGAACCAAATAAATTGCTACTCAGTCATGTAAAATAGAGCAAACATTTCACTGTGTGTTACTCTATCATCACATTTTAGAAAGATAATATATGCTGATAGGCATCAGTGCTAGATATTTGTTTTTATTTTTATAAATTGTCTCATAACTGGTCCTTTCTTTGGTTAAAATGATATAAGATCTTGTATGGTTTTGAAATATAAAAGTTCTCCCTGGATTAGTGCCATGTGGACATTTATATTAAAATAGGGTAGAAAATTATTTCGTACTATATTTATGATTACAAGCCTGTGCCTACCCGTGATTTACAATTAATCATCTGCTCCATGAAGCAAAGCATTTAATTGTTTTAATCTCTAAAATGACCATGAGATTGTCTATCTCATATCTCATTGGGGGATTAAATGAAATAATTGTTGTAAAATATTTCTCCCAGTTCCCAGAATGAGTGTTCAGTAATGAACTAGCAAGAGCCTTGCATAGTTACCAAATCAAAGTCAAAATAAATATTGGGAAAATTTTATAATACTACCACCCATCTTATTAAAAAAAAGACAAAGTACTCCCGAACATAGTTTTTTATTACATTTTTGGGAAGACAACAAAATAATTTTGGCTTAAAATAAGAAATACTAGTCCAGCAATCAAACCATTAAAGTTGGACATAGGCTTTCTTCCTCTTCCCTGCCCAAGAAATGTTTGACTGATGTTGGAATGTTGAAGCAAAGACGGAGGCCCTTGTGAAGCCATTAGCATAGGTGGACTGCAAGACTGCATGACCTCTCTTTCACCTTTATGATCCCAGCCTGTACTTCCATGAAAACCAAGGTTTCTTATTGAGACCCCTTACCACCTTTGTCCTTAGAATATTGTAAATACTGAGAGAAATATGATACTACCTCATTATCTGTTAATATTTTAATCCTTTTAATAAATCCATAGCAGAGGATTGGAATAAATGATCCTTATTCCCATAAAGTTTGAGTCTCATCCATTTCAGGCCTTTTGGGCGAACCCCTTGATAGCATCCCACCCCCCAAAAGGCACATCAAGTTGATAAAAAAACTAAAATGGTGCCCTAAGAAATTATACCCAGACCTGGAGAATTTCCACTTTAACAGAGAAGCTTCAGCTCTCTGCACTTCTTGAAAGTAACCCAAGAAAGCATGATAACATTTATCACTCCTATAAGAAGGGAAAGTGGGGGGGGGGGAGGGGAGTGAAATTAGCCCACTAGAAAGTTGTAGCGAAATTAAAAAGAGAATGCTGAATCAAAGCTTTTCTTTTTTTCCCCAGTTCAAAATTATATCAAAAGGATAAACTTCAGAATTTTTATAATGTGGAGAGAAAATTAACAATCACAGGGGGTACAGATTAATTCTAAAACATCACAGAACTTAATAGGAGGTCCTCGTAAGAAGACAGTTCTTCTCTTACTCTGCTCCTATTGTTTCTGGCCACGAAGGGTTCATTGCCTGTTCTTCTACAGACCTCCCAACTCTGCTGCCCTCTGGTTGGCGAGCAAGCGAGTCCCTTCCCTCTCACTGTTTATAAGCTGAATTTCACAAGAAACCATCTTTACTAAAAAAATGACAAATAGAGTGCCCTTCCATTGTTTATTTTTCCTCAAACCAAGAAATGCCTGTCTAAGTGAGATCTTGGGCTTCTCTTGACTACCCTTTATTGTTCTGTTCCTCACTCCTCCTTTAGTCACATAGCCAATCTCGGGGCAGGGGGAGGGTGGGGTGGGGTTCCCGTCAGGGAGATTACTAGATTTTAAATCGCTGTATTTTTGAGGTCGCTGGATCCTGTTAGCACCAAACCAGGTTTTGTTGTTCTAATAAGAACTCCGCTTCACAGACATGATTGGGCAGAACCTGACAGATGCTGAATGGGTGACATTACTCATGGGGAGCTGCTTGGGCAGCACACTTCCTTTTCTCATTGCGGTTGTGGTCACTGCGTCTAAGATGATTCACTTATACAAATTGCGCATCCTAAAGAAAATGTGGGTTGAATGCAACTGGGATTTGTCTTTGGGAACATTTTAAGATTGTGTAGGGAATTTGAAAGCCGTTTTAATTTCCCACTTAACTAGAGTGGGAATCATTTATTTGCATTTTACTTAATGTATTCATCTTTGTAAGCTGGATATTGTAAGCATCACTGCAAACATGAAGTTTGCAGCCAAAATCTTTTCTCCACGTTGTGCACATCAGAACATCTCTAGGCTTGTTATGTAGACTTCCATGTTTGCAATACTTAAATAAATAGCAGTTACTGCCTACTCTGTTGTGACTCACAGTGTCCCCATGTGAGTCAGTGTAGAATTCTGGGTTTCCAGTGGCTGATTTTTTTATATATTTTTTTAAAGGCGAGCACAAGCCCATTTTCCCAAGATGTCTCTGAGTGGTCTTGAGCTTGCAAACTTTGACTAGCAACCAAGCACATCACCATTTGTAATACATACATAGAGGGTCCTTATTACTATGTAATATTCGGTTATTATCTTGTTTGTATAGCCACTGATCTGGATGCTTGATTTGTCAAATACTCACAGTAATTCTTCAAGTTAAAAAAATGCTAGCATCACATTTTATAATTTTTTTAAGTGAGACTGAAAATTACCAAGTGGGTTCCCCAATTGGGCTGGTAATTTAAATGGCCGTTAACATGATCAGAGAGGAAAGCCCAAGCCTGTCTTCACTGAGTCATGCAGCACGCCGCCTTCTTCTTGTGGGGTGGGCTCTCCTGGGGCTTTCTCGCTAAAACACCTTCTTGCTGTGGCTAAGGATTGTGTGCCAGCTTGGAATCTTTTGAAGCTATTTTCAAGAAGTTCACAGCACTGACTTTCTATTCTGCAATACACTTCTTTATTTCTTGAAGACATTCTTTGTGCTCACCTTGCAGTGGTCACTCTACCCTGGTCACCTGGCTGAGACCTGGATTCTGATGAGCTGAGCATGTGGGCAAGGGGATGTCAGCAGGATTCCAAGCAATTGTGTGTATAAGGGTTACTGACATCCACCTTCCACACATGCTCCACTCAGCAGAGCTCTGGTGCAGCCAGTGCCAGTTTGCTGCTGCTAGCACATTGGCTGCATTCCAGGACTCGAATGGTAGACTGAATGGCCGTGCAGGTATTTTGAGAAACTTTTAGGCCTCAGCTAGCTAAGAATATACATGATCAAAAGTCCTTGAGAGCACTATGTGGGCATTTTTGTGTGTTGAAAATTTCACTTTGATGTTTAAAAACTCATAGATGATTTCATAAAGTCATCTTTGCCTAAAGGGAAGAAAATTGAAGGCAGGTACTGTACAGCAAGGAAATATCTAGCTATTGATGCTTATCATCGGTGCTAAAGGCCATTATTCTTTTTCCTAGAGAACAGATTTCTGATTCTCTGCTGTAAAACCACATGGAAAACTGAGTGAGGACATCTTTTTTGAACTTGAAAAATCAACTATTGCATGAAAATGCCAAGGCAAGGCTGACAGTGAAATAAAAAATCCTTAACAGAAGATCATGAAAGAATCATAAGACTTTATCTTATATATTCATTCAGGTTTTTAATTCCTGTTATCTGCAAATAATTATGTGATCAATGGTAAAAGCAATCTGCCTAGTTACTTAATCAAAGGTGGTTCACCTATTCATCAGAATGGAAGCGAGGCTTGTTCCCATATGCTTGTTCCACAGTTTGATCAAGGCTTGAGTAGTAGAAACCCATCTGTCTGAAGGTAGATTGACAAAGAAAATATTGGTGGCTGAACTATTTCACATTAAATAACAACAACAAAAACAACAATAGACCCACAAAAATATGCTTTCAGAAGCTAGACAATTTGAAGTTCAGTAGTCTACCACTCATAGTAGCACTCAGGGTCATTTTTTAGAAAATATGGTCATTGCCTTCCCTGATGATATCTCTAAAAAGCCAAGATTTTATATTAAGCCATTATATGATAGAGCAGAAAGGGACTGTGGAAGCACAGAAGACTGTCCACTGTGTAAATAGGCTGAAACCCAGATAAACAATTGCCAACAGAGCTAACAATAAGATGTACAGCTCTTAATTGTCATTCCTTTATTTTTTGTTATTAATAAATCATTTTATTGGGGGCTATACATCTCATAAATATCCATACAGCTATTATATCAAGCAGATTTGTACACATGTTGCCACCATCATTTTCAAAGCATTTTCTTTCTGCTTGAGCTCTTGGTATCAGCTCTTCTTTTTTTCCCTCTCTTCCCCACCGTCATCGACCCATGTTAAATTGTAGATTATTATTATTTTCATATCTTACCCACTCTCTCTCTTCACACACATTTGTCTACTCTCTCCCTTCACCCACATTTCTGTTGTTTGTGCCCCGGGCAAGAGATGGGGGTGGCTGGGGGGTCTTTATATATAGATTATTATAGTCAATTCCACATTTCTCCCTTTTCTCCACCCACCTACTCCTATCTTCATAATGTCACTATTCCCATTACTGTCCCTGAGGGTTTTATATATCCTGAATTCTGAGTGTTACGAGCTTTTATCTGTACCAGTGTTCATGTTCCAGTCTAGAATGATTTGTAAGGTAGAGTTGGGCTCATGATAATGGGGAGGGAAGGAAGTCTTAATGAACAAAAGGAATGTTGTGTGTTCCATCAATGCTATTCTGAACTTTGGCTGTCTTGTTCTTTTCTTGTGACTCTTCTGTGAGGGAATTTCTAATTGTCTACAGATGGGCCTTGGATCTCCATTCAAGGCCTATCTTTTGCATGGACATATTTATTTGTTTTGGGTCTTCTGATGCCTGATACCTGCCTTAAACACCTTGTGATCTCTCAGACTAGTGTGCTTCTTCAGTGTGGGCTTTGTTGTTTCCATGATAAATGGCTACTTATATCTTTTCATAGCCAAGCACCATCAGCTTTCTTCACCACATTTGTCTATGCATCCACTTTGACTTCAGCAATCCTGATGGGAAGGTGAGCATCACAAAATGCCAGGCTATTAGAACAGAGAGCTCTTGCATTGAGGGAGAACTTGCATAGAGACCCAATTGCCATCCCTTTCATGAAGAAAAGTAGAAGGACATCTTCCCTACAGTTCACCAAGTCATCTCCATCTATATATCCAAGTTGTATCTTTAGCGGGGCCACTAGAACGCCAGTCACTGACCCAAGTCAATTGTATCATTTGCAAAAGCTAGTCAGTGAACAAGAAAGATGGAAGAATTGATTTATCCAAACTATGGTTTTAGAGAAGAATACTGGATACACTGTGCATTGTCAGAAAAGTGAACAAATAGGACCTGAATGCCCCTTAGAAGGGAGGGTGATGAGACACTGTCTCAAGTACAAGGGACAGTCCATCTGGGAAAAACAAACACTTTTTATGGCCAGGCAGCTTATTTTGTAAAGTGGAGCATAAGCAAAAAAAGAGAGGATTGATAGAGTAGCAAAAATATTGCATCCAAGCACAAAGTTTATAATAGGATCAGGGAATATTTAGTTCTATTATATAAGACTCAGATCTAATAGTAATTATCAATAACACATACCCAGATCTAAACTGAAGTATAAGGCTATGGAGGCAAAAACTTGGGTCATCATGTCCTTTTCCCTAGAGAATATTATTTAATATGCAAATCAACAAAGCAAAAGTAAAAGCACAAAACAGCAGTGACTTCTAGTCATCAGAAGTACTTTGTCATCTGATTAGTAAAGTTGACAGTCCCATTGATGTCCATATCTGTGCACATTTCCAACACACATGTATGGTAAATGACATTGATATGGGTAATTATGTGGTGGGAGTAGAGAACCCAGCAGAGGTTTAAGGAGGCTATGCTGCTGCAGCAGCTTGCAATGGAGAAATTAATAGGGGTCAAGCAAAGGCAAAGGGATATTATTTCTACCTGTGGTGAGCGAAAATGGGGATTGCTATTAGAGTCTGTCTGCGTTATCTGATTCTAAACTTGCAGTTTATTTTTCTATCATTGTACAGACAAACCAAAATTCATGAATAATTCATAAGGTTTCAAAGCATTAAACTACCAACAAGCTAAGTAACTGTTTAATTTATTATACAAGGAGCAAAAGCTGAGAGTCAAATGATGGGATTTTTAGCTCTGCCTCTGACATTGACAAGGTGTGTGACAGCAGGTAAATCACAATTGGAGTCTCAATGTCTTCATCTGTATAATGGGTGCATTGGACTAGATAATTCCTAAAGTCTCTTTTACCATCTTAAACCTATTTAGCTGAGCCCTGGGGATGCAGGGGTTGTGTGCAGGACTGCGGCCTACAGGATTGATGGTTCAAATCCAGCAGCAGATCTCCAGGAGCAAGGTTGGACTTCCTACTACCACCAGGGGAGTGGTGCAAAAATGAGAAATAAATATGTCACAATATATAATTACATGTTGTTTTAGAAAAAACAATCATTCTCTGTCTTCAGAAGGAAAAGAATGATCCCTGCAAATATGAGGTAGAGAAGTAATGATTCCTTTGATAAAATTATTTTTCCAGTTTGCAATCTCTTTAGGATTATATGAAAAACATTATTTTTTCATTATATGTAGAAATATAAAGACAATTATTGAGTAAAGATATTCAGATGAAGCGACCCCTCCCCCCCATTTTAAGCAATAGGATACTGAGTTCACCACAATCAATCCCAAATTCGCTGTTCCTTAGTTGAGGCTGACTCATAATGACTTAGCAGAAAGGCCCCTGTGTGGGTTTCTGAGACTAATCTTCTAATGGAGTTGGAAGCCTCATCTTTATTCATCTGACTGGCCAGTGGGTATTTTTTTGGTTGTGTTTTTTGTTTGTTATTTTGAGATTAGTAGCTGGTATTTTATCAAGTTTTGATTAGGTAGACACACATGTTAAATGAAACAGTGGCAATGGCATAGTTCTTATCAGAATAAAAGAAGTTAATATTTGCTATGCAAAACCCCTCTGGTTCCAGGCTTTTGTTGTTGAGAGCAATGTATTGCTCGTAGTTTGACTGCCCCGGAGAAGTATCCATCAGGGAAGGGTCCTGATGCAAAGTTACCAGAGTGGAATGGCAAATTCATTTCACTGGTTATTGAAATTGTCTTTGCTTTTGTTACTCAACTGCATAGTTCTCCACTTCTTAGAAGCTCTTGGAATCTTCCTTGTCATAGATTCTTGGCTGTTCTTATAATCAAATTTGTTTCTCTGTCAAGCTAGCTCTTTTTTTCCCCCAGTCATTTACTTTGAGCAAAATCTAAAGTAAGTAAATGATTCTTTTAAAAAGTTTTCTTCAGATGAAGACGAAAACTAAAGATTTCCATGGGTTAGAGAAGTAATGCTTAATTTAATTGGTGCTCTTTAGTAGACTGAGGAAATAATTATAACCTCCTGAAGCACTATGAAAAATATTGTCATTCCCTATCTTATTTTCTCTCTCTCAGCTTTGTCTGACTTCATCCTTAAAGAATGGGAGGTAAACTGTACGTTCAAGTGTTTAGTGAGCAAACTTGAAAATTTTGCAAGCAAGCTCACAAGTGCTTGTTTGTGTAAGTTCAGTCACCAAGAATAATTTTACTGTCATTGCTGTTTCATATTATTAATTCTGATTCATTGCCTGGTGTCTAGCTCATGAAGTAACTAGAAAGATTACAAAGCAAGTGGAATATAATTCCAATATACAATTGGGGACCTACAACCTACTCTCTTGCAGTCTGTTTTATCACTCACTCCCCTAGATTATTCTCTCTAAACTTAACAATGATCCTAATGTAGATCATTTTTGCTCAAGTACCCTTCGTGCAACGTTGTTTTTTTAAATAGCATAAGCCATGGTTCATCTGTGTTCAGAATTCCCTGAAATCAGCCTCTGGCAAACCCCATGACCCAAGTCAGGCTGTTGTCGTTGGTACTCACCCTTTGTGATGATTCCTATCTCCTAAAATGCAGGAGACGCTGACCCAAGGGTTAACCCTTGGACAATATTTCCTTTCCATGTTTTCTCTTATAGTAACTTCGCCCCAAATCATCCACCCTCCCCCCAGTTGTGGTGGTTGTTACCTACCTTTGAGTCATCCTTGACTCACTGCCACCAGGTGCACCGCAGAGTAGCACACTGCTGGTTCCCGCCCCATTCTCCCAATTGTTCCTGTATTTGAGCCCATTGTGGTTGCCACTGCATCAATCTAGCTTGCTAAGGGCCTTCTTTTTCACTCTCCCTCTACTTTCCCTAGAATGATCTCCTACCCCAGGACTAGCCTGTTCTGACAGCCTGTCCACAGTCCTGGAGAAAAGGCGCACCGGCCTTTCCTCTAAGGAGCATTCTACCTGGGCTTCCTCACAGACAGGTGTGTTTGTTCTCTCCCCAGTTTGTGGTGCTTCTGATACACTTCTGCAATATTGTATGTCAAATGCATAGATTCTTCTTCGGGCTTCCCTATTCAGCGTCCAAATTGCACATGTGCATAAGTCCATAAAAACAACCATGGCTTGGGATCAGGTGCACTTTAGTCTTCAATGTAGCATCCTTGCTTTTTTTTTAAGGGGGGCCATCACTGCCCTCTGGTGGTCATGGGAACTACCCAGCCTTGCTCCCGAAGAGCTGCTGCTAGATTTGAACCACTAAGCCAATGGGCTGCAGTCCCGCACTCAACCACTACGCCATCGGGGCTCAGCCTACAGAGGTCTCACATGACAAATTTCTCCAAAGAAAGGTGTCATTTGATCTCTTGCCTGCTGCCCACATCAGCATTGATTATGGAACTGTGTTAGGTCAGGCCGACTAGAGAAACAAACCCAGAGACACTCATATCTGTGTAAGAAAGAGCTTCAGATCAAGAAGTAATTATTCATCAATAAAACATCCCAGCCCAATCCAACTCAAGTCTCTAAGTCCAATGCTAGTTCATAAGCCTCTCTTTAGACTCACACAATCACATTAATGATGCACAATGCAGGAGTATCACAGGCCGCTGGGTGGAAAGCCTTGTGGATCCAGTGGTGATGGATGCATATCCAGGACTATGACAGATACTCCAGTGTCTGCCAGCAGGAAGGTGAAGGAGAGAGAGAGCAGGGGACATTCTCAGAAACTTTCTTATGAGAAAGCCAGCCCTATAAGGAATCACCATCAAGCTGTGACCTGATTAACAGGCTAAATACAGCCCATACACTTTTATATATCCTCATATTGATATGCAGTTATGTAACTACAACATATAGTATCTAAATCCCGTATACTATATAATCCTGTCAATTTGCATATGTATCCCCAACACTGCATTTAGTGGTTTTTATATTAACAGCTTAAAGCCAGTCACAGTGAGACTGACAGGCTAATCTCCACCCTTGCACTTTTATATACCTTCAAGTTGATATGAAATTATGTAACTACCCCAGGGACCAGGCAAGGTGACATCCTTGACAACTTTAAACTTTTCTCGATTTATCTCCATGAATATTTTAGTCTTCTTTAGTCCTGGTTGTGTAGTAGTTGTGCATTCGATTCCAAACAAAGAGGTCAGTAGTTTGAATCTACCAGCTGCTCCAAGGGAGCCTCGCTGCCTCAGACATTCATAGGCACAGTTCTATCCTATCTGATAGGATCATTGTGAGTCTTCATAGACTGGGTTATCAGGAAATTCAGATTTTGTGGTTTTATATAGCATTGTATTCCATACTAAAGACTGTAATCATTAGTCTTCATGAGCTAGTTCCAATTCTCCTTACTTTTAGCATACAATATTATGTCATCTGCATATTGGACATTGTTAATAAGCTATCCTTTGATCCTGATGTTATAATCTTCTTCATACAACCAAGCTATTCTAATTAGTTGCTCAGCATACAGATTGAATGAGTGTGACAAAATACAACCCAGACTGAAATCTTTCTTGATTTTTAAGTATGCAGCATTCACATGGTGTGTTGGAACAATGGGGTGTTCTGTAATTCCCATTCTTCTCACGGCTATTCATAGTTTGCTATGGTCCACACAGTTGAATGCCTTTGCATTATCAATGAAATACAAGTAAACATTTTTCTAGTATTCTCTTCTTTCATCCATAATCCATCTGATATTAGCAAGGATATCGTTTGTTCCAGATCCTTTTCTGAAAGTGTTCTGAACTTGTGCCAGCTCCCTGTCAATGTGCTGCCAAAAACATTGTTTGATGATCTTCTGCACAATTTTACTTGCATGTGTTTTAACTATATTGTTTTATAATTTTAGCTGTTTTTAGCTCACGCTTTTTTTGGAATGTGTAAAGATATGTATCTCTTCTTGTCATGTGGTTAAACAGTTACCTTTCAAATCTCCTGGCATGAGAACTTGCAATGTTTCGTCAGTTTACTGGAATATTTCAACTGGTCATCCATCTGTCAATTCCTGGAGCCTTGTTTTTGACTAATGCTTTCAGGGAAGGTTGAACTTCTTCTCAGTGCCATTTTCTTGCTCATATGCTACTTCTCGAAATGGTCTAATGTCTACCAATTCTGTTAGGTAGAGTGACTGTGTATCTTTTCCATCTTCCATTGATGCTTCCTCCATTATTCAATATTTTGCCCATAGACTATTTCCAGAGTACAACTTGAAGCTTGACTTTTTTCTTGAGTTCTCTCAGTCTTAGATATGCTGAGAGGGCTCTTCTCTCATGGTTTTTGAGCTCGAGCTCTCTTTAATTTCCTTGTTATATTTGAACACTTCCTAGTTTCCTAGATTCATACATTCACAATGCAATTATTGGTTATTAGTAAATATTTGCAGGTCTTTCTCCACATTTAGAGTCATGCCCCATGAGATAGTTAAGGTTTATTGTGCCAACCTGGCCAATAAACACGTGCGGGGCTAACTGAAGGATGGAGCGATAAATGGCTCTGGCAAATCCTGCCAGCGTTGAGATGCTTACATGCTCACTGATTCCATTTTCCTCCTGAAGTTGGCATCATTGTGTTTGTTTTGTGAGATTGAGGGGGCCTAGGTAGACTGGTGTCAGACATATGGGCTAATATTGAACTTATGGGCTTGAACAACACTGGGTTGGAATACTTTCTTTGTGTACACTTACCCTTTATATAAAACTCTCTTATAGAAACAAAGAAGGTGACAAAGATTTTATTACCAGAGACTTTCTCCACCCATGTCACTATGATGGACTATACTCTCAGAAGACAGTCCTTCTGTCATATTTTGGGTGCCCTCTGACCTGATGGGCCCTTTTTCTGGCACTGCTTTTGAAAATGTTCTGCTCCTGCTCATACAGTTTTCACTCTCTGATGATGTCTAAAATCTTTTTCTGCAGCTAATTCTTCAGAGATAGATAGCTGATTCCATTTTTGTTAGGAACCTCTGTGAAACCTTGAAACTCTGCTGCAACTTGTTCACGTTGAGTGGCCCTGAATGGCACCTTTGAAATGGCAGTGACATAAGTTTCCAGCATGATGGTAACACACAAGCTACCACAGACAGACACATCGTAAACTCATATATTAGCAGAGATAATTACAAAATTTATTTCATCCATATCCTCCATTAATCTTCATGCTTTGCTCCCATTTTAATGCCTAACCAATTTATCAGTGGAGCTGATGCCATGTAAAGAATGGTTTTATCTCCACTAAACCCGCTCGTCATGCCAACTTCCCTCTGTCTTACAAGATTTCTGCCATTTTCTTAACCCCTTCAAACTGAATGAGGGTTTATGATCTATCTTTGATCCTTGATTGTCTCCATAGGTGCTTCAATTAGAATGATGCCTTAAATAACATTTTGGAACTTGCTCTTAAATTTTTGAATATTGTCATTGTTTAGCACTAAAATGTGATAAACCAGTGTAAGATTAAAATCTGTTAGATAAGGAAATATCTATTATTTCCCATTCATACAAATAATGGGAAAGTCAAGAGTTGAACTGTGTCAAAGGGAGAGACTTGAAAGACCCAAAAAACAAGATAGAACTCTGAAGAGTCATAATCTATAATATTCTAGGGACTCAGAAGAATCATAATCTATAGTATTCTAGGGGCTCAGAAGAGTAATAATCTATAGTATTCTGGAGTCTTGGTGCAAGGTAACTCATAAAAATTTATAGGTTTTATATAATTTCATTATACCCAAACTCTTGTACTATAAGCAATGCTACAATTAAGTCATTACTTTCATAACTATATGGCTTTATAGAATCATGCAATTCTATTCACTGAGTTTTTATATACTTAAACGTGCCTGAGTATTGTTTTTATGACAAAAAGGAATAGCTATATCCGCTATGAAAAATAAAATTATTAGAATACTGTCACAGTAATTTTCACAATATACACATTTGTTCTCCTTCCATTATGCATTTATTCATCATATTTTCTCTATTAAATCAAAATGCTATTTTGTATTTCAGTGCATTTATGGATCTTTTGGGGGAGGTGAAGCTTGTAATACATTCTCACTGATCTCTGTTGAACCCTCTACAAGTGCCAAGCAATGATTTTTTAATGTATTTTGATATCTACTTTAGTAGGTTCTGCATATAAATATTTTATTATAAAAATTCCATGGTTGTTTTCTTACTACCCGTCAAAATGTTAAGTGATGATTATACTATACTATATGCAAGCAAGCAGGTATTCGCTACAGCAGGAGAGACCTTTGTTCCTGATCCCAGAAAGAATCATTGTGTTTGAGACTTCTCAGGGAGGCATGTGGCAGGACATGGAAGGGAAGTGGATATTTGAACTGAGCATGTGTTGAACATGTGCAATAAGTTGAGACTACATTTCCCAGAAAGGCTTGCTACCCCTAGCAGAATTTCCTAACAGTCTCTTCCCAGAGAGTATTTAAAAGTCTGTTTTCACATGGGCAGGAGAGAGAAGCAGTAGAGAGCAATCTTGTAGGCTGCTGGGGTGACTTCTCTCTCTATCCCTGGAAATTCTCTATGTGAAATGCCTCTATCTGTGTACCTTCCTCCAACCACCCCTCACATTAAAACCCTACTTATAAGAATCTATAATTTATACTATTTACCTAGAATATATCAGAACTATCGAATTTAAAGCAACTAATTGCCATTTTGATAAACGTGTGGGTGCCATTGAAACAGTTGAACACATAGTGACTATGTAAACTGATAGACACCATCCAGTGGAGTGGAATCATCACACGTGTTATGATCAAGTCCACGGGTACCCCCGTCCATCCGATCGTGGATCTGCCTCATTTTCCCTGATCTCCTCCTTAACCATACCAGATGATCTTTTCAGCTAAAGATCCCTTATGAAATCATCTCCAAAGTATATGAAATGAAGTTTCACTATTCTTGCTTCTTAGGAGCAGTCTGAGTGCACTTCGTCCAAGACATTTGCTTATTCCTTTGGAATTTCAATATTTAATATTCTTTGCCAACAATAGAATTCAAATGCATCATTTCTTCTGTGACCTTCTTTATTTGCTACCCAGCTTGCACATATACATGAGAAGATTAAAATATGTTTACTAAGGTAATGTACACCTTAGGCATGCAAGGGACATTATTTCTTTTAAACTCTTGAAAGTCATTGTGTGCAATGGATCTTTTTATTTCTTAACAATTTCATCCTTGATCATAGATTATGGATCCATGTACAATGGAATCCTTGACAAGTTCAATTTCTTCTCAATGTATCATATGTATATTTGTCCTGTTTTGAGGTTTGGGTTGGTTGACATTGAATTATAATCCATCCCAAGGGTCATAATCTTTGATTTTCATTGGTGTTTCAAGTTCTTTTGTCTTTTAATATGCAAGTTGGTATTATCTGTTTTCAAGTTTGTTAATGAGGCTTCCTCCTTTCCTGATTCTGAATTCCTATTCAAAGTCTCATTTATTGTATTAGTTGCTAAACATACAGATTTAATAAGTATGGTAAAAGAATAAAATCTTCACTCACCACCATCTAATCATTTGTGACTATTGATAGTGCTATAGGGCAGGATAGTGCCCCTCTGGACTTATAAAGAAACTATAACGCTTTATAAGAACAGAACCTCATCTTTTTTCCAAAGAACTTCTGGTGGTTTCTAAGTAAAGACTTCAAGATTAGCAGCCCAACACATTACCCCTACACCAGCAGAGCTCCAAGTACGTCATCCCTAATGTCAAACTATGTAGTATCCTATTGTTCTATTTAAAAGATTTGGTCTATATCCAGGTTTCACATGATCACAATTAAAATGTTCTGGGATTTTTTTCATTACAAAATATTGTAGAAATGATATTTAGAAAGTGAAAAGAGGCAAAAACACACCAAACAGCTTTTTTACTGTAAGATGTTCTGCTAGTCTGACTTCCTAATAAATAACTTCTTATCTTAAAATATTATCCATAGTTTATGATCTACACAATTGAATGCCACAGCCAAGCAAATAAGATATAAGTAAACATTAGCCAAAAGCCATCTGAAATCAGCAATGATATTCCTCATGCTAAGTCCTCTTTTCAATCCACCTTTAATTTTTGACAGCTCCCTGTCAATGTAAAGCTGCAGTCATTTTTCATTACCTTTAGAAAAAAAGGTATTTAACCTTCATGTTAATGATCATGTTTTATCATCTCCACCCTCTATTGCATTGGTCTTCTTTGGAACGGATATCTCCTAGATAATGGGCCCTGTTGTTTCCTTCCAGGTTTCTTCACATAGACAAGTGGGTGCTTCCTGGGCTGTAAAAGCTTGTTGAAACCATTATATTCATGTTTCACGAAATGGTGAAGTCTTGCTTTACAGTCATTTGTTCCATGAAGGTTGGACATGTGACTTTGATGTCATTGGTCTTTGAGCATAATCTCAATTAATGTTTGACTGCCAAGCAGATCTTTGGGATAGTAATTCTCTGTATTTCTTCAATTCTATTGATGCTTGTTCTATCATTCAATATTTTCCCTTTGCATTCTTCCATGATACAATCCAAAACATCATTTTTTCTAACGGTCTTTTTGCTTGAGGGATACTATGCACCTTTCCCTTTTAGTGTCCTAGCTCCAGGCCATTGCATATTGTAATACAACAATCTACTTTGCCTTCGCTAGCTGCTTCTTGAAGCTATTTAACTCATTCACTTCATTGTTTCTTCCCTTCGAAACTCTCCTTTCAAGGGCAAGATTCGGGATGTCTTCTGACATCTGCTTCACCCTTTTGTTTTCTTTCCTGACATTTTAAAATGACTTCTCATTTTCTTCATGAATGATGTTCCTGGTAATGAACATATAAAATCTGTTTCCAAAATGTTTCTAAAGTCAGGTGGCATCTTCTCAAAGTTGTATTTTGTTTCTCTAGATTTATTTTAATTTTCACCAGCTCGACCCTGAATTTGCCTATGAGCACTTTAGGCTCAATTTCACAGTCTACCCTACCCCCTCACCCATCTGCCTCCCGTGAATATGCTATAGCAGATGATAATGAGCTTCACAGATGTAGTCAATTTGATTTCTGAGTATACCATACTGTGTTAGCCTAGGAAGACTAGAGAAACAAAATATGTGTGTGTGTGTATATATATGTGTATACATATATATATATGAAAGGGATTTATATGTAAGAGCATTTGAATATTACGAAAACATCCCAGTCAAGTCCAGCTCAAGTCTGTAATTCTGATATTAGCCCACGTGTCTGGTACTAATCTAAATAATCTTTCACTCATGAAACACATGAAATGGCACCAAATGCAGGGTGATCATAGGTCAATGGGTAGAGATAGTCTTTGGATCCCATGACGTAAGCATCTTAGTGCCGAAAGGGATCCCCACATTGGCTGTTACAGCTCAGGGCACTAGTGTAGTTCCATGTGTCTTGTCAGTAGAGCATCTCTAAGGGAGTGAACAGAGAGAAAGCAGTCTCTCAAGCCTCCAAAGAGAAAAATACAGCAGTTCCCAGAATTCTGAGGAGAAGGCCATGCCCACACAGAGGCCTCATTAGCTATGACCCAATAGGAGGACCAGACATCCCTTCACTCTAATCCCCTTAAGCCCCAATTTGATATCAGATTATGTAACTACCACGTAACTAAGGGAGTGAACAGAGAGAAAGCAGTCTCTCAAGCCTCCAAAGAGAAAAATACAGCAGTTCCCAGAATTCTGAAGAGAAGGCCATGCCCAAACAGAGGCCTCATTGGCTATGACCCAATAGGAGGACCAGGCATCCCTTCACTCTAATCCCCTCAAGCCCCAATTTGATATCAGATTATGTAACTACCACACATATGGTGATAACTTCATTCACCATTTACGTTATTGGTTAAAGTTTTTTTGTGATGAAGATGTAATGCATCTTGAAAAATTCTATCATAGATCTCCAGAATTTTTTTCCCTATAACCAAGGTCATACTGTTCAACTTTTTAACATCACTGATTGTTTCAAAATTTTCACATTATAATCACCAGTACTTATCAGTGCATTTAGATCAATTTCAATTTGATTGCAATTTGATCAACTTCACACTGAAAAGTTGGTAGAATTTTTCAGTTTCTTCCTCACTAACTTTAGTGGGTGGTTGATATATTGGAGTACCTGTTCATATATACTTGTGTTAATGAGTCATTCTTGTAGGATATTGATACTATCTTGTCACAAAGAATGCTATTCTTCAAGATATTAAAATGCTCATTTTCACAAATAAAGTGATAACGTTCAACATTAAAATTAGTATAGATTACAATTAAATGTAAAGTAAGCCCAAAAGCCTTACCATTGTTGCAATGGAAAACATCATTAAAAGAAAAAAAAGCCAGAGGAAAGATTGAGGTTGTCAAGAATTTCATTGCACTTGCATCCAGAGTCAATGCTCATATAAACAGCAGACAAGAAATTAAACAATGTACTTTTTGGGGTAAATATGAATTAACATGTTAGAATGCAAACATGTAACTTCAAGGAGTAAGTTGCACCTGATGCTAGTCAGGGTATTTTCACTTCATATGTGTGTGGAAGTTGGCCAGGGTATAAGGAAAACTGTGGAAGGAGTGATCTATTTGCATTTTGGTGTTGGTGAAGAATATTGAAAGTACCATGGGCTGCCCCCAAACATATAAATTTGTTTTGGGAGAAGTACATCAAGAGCTCTCCTTTGAAGAGAGTACTTTGAGATCTCGTCTCATGTATTTAGATGGTTTGATCCAAAGAGAACAGTCCTTGGAAGAGAGTATAACGCTTGGTGAAACAGAGAAATCAGTGAAAAAGAGAGAGGCAGCAATAACTTGTTTCAGAAAACAGTTTTATTGCTGACCCCATTTAGGCCCTGGGTGCCTCTTAAGAAGGGCATCACTGGCCATACTGGTACTTATGCAAACACAATTTTTATTTTATTTTTGAATTGGTATTATTGGCCTGTAGGGTAATTTTTGCTATTTTCAGTTTAATCTTACATGTTCCAGCCAGTTTAATCATCTTGTTCATGCACTGGTTGTCTTATAATTTATTCTCCATGATAAGATTCTGCATTACTTTAATTGATTTTACTATAAGAAACATTACCTTTATAGTCAGTAAACAGCAATAGCAATAAAAGCTAGTTCAGCTAGGAAAAAGAAACACAAAAATTTAGTCTAGCTGCAGCCAAAGGGCTCCTTAGAGGCAAGGATGGCAACATTTCATATTACATAATGTGGGCATGTTGTCAGGAGGGACCAGTTCCCAAAGAAGAACATCATGTTGATGAAGTAGAGGATCGGTGTAAGAGAGGAAGGTCCTCAATGACATGAGGTGGTACAGGGGCTGCAGCGATGGGCTGCCGCAGAGTAACAAATATGAGGATGCTTCAGGACCAGGCAATGGGGCAGTGTGGCATGTTGCTGTGCATGTGCTTTCTGAGGGTCAGTGCTGACTCGATGTACCTAACAACAAGGACTCTCTTACCTTATACTGACTTGGTTCCAAGCCTACACCTCACCTCCTTTGATGTGGTCCGAAATTCTCTAGTCCAATCTGCCATCTATTTTTCCTAAAGTCCTACCTCTTCCATAAACCTTTTATTGATACTCAGCATAATTGAAATATTTTCCTCCTTTGGAAAATAAATTCTATATTGACCACTCTCATGTTCCTTATGTGATATCAACTCTTAAACTCTGTCTATTGAATTCTAAAATATCATTTTGTCACTCTTTAAAATATTCAACACTATCTTGTATTACTCCGCTTTGTATGCTATTAGAAAACCCAGTACGCAGGTGTTCTTGTGCAATTGAAACACTGAGTATCTGCAGCCTGGACTCTTAGGTGGGAGGTTTCTTTTCCTACTCATACCGTTACTCTAATATGCATCATAGGTGAATTATGGTTTGGTGGGCTATCCATCACTGATAGAATAATTAAATGATAAGGCCAACAGAACAAGGGAGAAGTGGCTAGTTTTGTGCTCACAAAATGTGATTTGATTTCTTCCTGATGGATAGTATTTTCACTTTACTTTAAAATGCACTATCCTACATCACCATAGAAACAAAAGTCTGAAAAATTCTCACTGATTTAGAGAACTATAGATGTAATTGCTTTCTCTTCTGCTTTTTATCGCATTCTAATTTTGAAAAAAAGTTCATTTTATTTTTATAATTTAATTTTATATTTTATACGTACATAATGTTATCTCATATTGCAATTTTAACTTGTATGTGCCTTGGAGTTCAATTATGAAACTTATAAAAATCCATTTATATTAAAAGTTATAATAGGGTATCATTTTTTCACAATGGCTCTGTATTAAATGCTTTCTTTCCTGAAGCAATTTTCCCCTCTTAGGAATGAAGAAATCAACTTTTTTAGAAAATATAAAAAATGAGATTAAGTTAAAATAAATGAAAGAGATATAGTCTAATGAAGGTATATATTATACACACACACACAAAACAAAAAAATTCCAAACTATTACCTTTTGGAATATTTGAATGCTATATTCTTTTTAATCTGCACTTTTATGTCAAAACAGAAGAAATGCATTTTCAGCCCAAAATGACAGGCACTGTGGAAAAACAAAAACTCCCCAAGCGCTAAATAGTGTTCTTCACTCGAAGCCACAGTGTGTCTACATTACAGAGTCACAAAGTATACAAACAGGTCTGTAGGCAAGTCTCCGTAGAGGAAGGAGAAATTAGTGGAGGAGTCTCAGACGGCAAGAATTTTAAAAGTTCATGTAATCTTTGGAACAATGATTTCTTGTCAAGGCAACGGATGCTAAGAACTGTCCACACACACAGCTAGGTTACAGGGAGAGTTTGGGAACATCCATCATTTATTGGGAATCATGTCAAAATATATATCTACTGCAATTCAAATTGAAAGCAAGAAATCATTTTAGTTAACCTTTCAGGATGTTATGATAAATGAAAAATATTGAAGTTTACAAGATGGCCACACATTTGCTGGAGGACACTTGCTGAGTTACTGTTGAACAGGAACCAGATGAAAATGGTATGTTCACTTTAGCCACAGAGTGTAGAGAATATTACAAAGTGACAGTTGAAAGGATGCTCTAAAGTTACAGATTCTCCAAAGGATGCTTTGGCTAGATTTGAGCATATGTAGAACAATTCAGCTGTAAAATGTAGTCACATAGAAAAGTGGCTTTTGCTTTTCTAACCCCCAGCTTCCCTCCACACGCATTTGCTTATGGCAAGTGTACCAGTGGAGAGACATTTCCTTGTGGGCTCTCTGCCAGCTGTTCTAGGGTAAAAGGAGTTGGTGGAGTGATAGCTGTCCCCTTGGTTGCAGAGAAGGAACCATACAAGTAAGAAAAGTATGGATGGTGTTGGTGTCCCCCAAGAAAAATAATGCAAAGGAATTGGACAAGAATGAAAGCTGTTTAAACAGTGAAAAACGCTAAGAAAACTGTTTCTTAGTTGCAGGGGGTTATAGAGAAAAAAATCAATGAGTTCTTTCCTCCAATGTTATGTAAATGCAAGTTAGTATCTAATGTAGGAGGCAGTGAGAGACACATATATTAAAAAAACATAAAAGACAAAGAGAAAATTGACTGCACAATAGTGAAAGAGGATTATGAAAATGATGTGATACTAAAATTTTATCGGGGACGGGAACGACTCAAGGTAACGGTGAAATACATAACAGAGGAGAAACCGCGCTCCTTTTCCCACACATTTGTGAGTGATGAAGGTTTCTGGAAATAAAGCTATTGTGAGATAATGTCTGAGATTTGATCTCATCAGGAGAGCTGTCTCCACCACATACCTCATTGGGTGCTAAAGAATGGCTTGTAGTGTCCTGTATTGGATAAAGATGTATGCACTGTATCATTTGAAAATTAGATCAAAATACACAGAATGGTATAAAGCCTGAGTTCCAAACTCACAGTGGCCCCGAAGGGTTTTCAAGGTTGTGCATCTGTATGGGAGGAGATCGCCAACTCTGTCTCCTCTGCAGTCGCTGGGGTTTTGAACCACAGACCCTGCAGGTACCAGTTCAACTACTGATTGGGAGTGCCAGAAAAGCTCCTGCTACATCTCTTTGTGTATTTGTCTGAAAAAATAAAACTGGCTAGCAATGGATCTTTTGTTGTTTTGCTTAAATCAACTAGAAAGCCAATGAATATGCACATGGAGTTTCTATTGTAAGTGAAATTGAAAGGAGATTGTGTCTCTGGCTAAAGGCAATGTCTAAATCACGAATAATGAGTCCATTTAAAAAATATGATATGAGAAGAATTCTGATAAAGTAGTTTCAGATATTTGATTAATATAGATAGCTAACAGCTTGAAAAAATGTAACATGAATTAAGACTATTGCAGTCCACAATTTTAATACAATACCACATTTTCCATTGCAGATACAGTAACAAATGATCAAGTTGATACCTCTTATTTTTTTCTCCTTAAAATACATCATTTAGGTAAACGGTCCTCTTACCAAATCTTGAGTCAAAATATGTTAGATTACAATGCCAGTGTAACTGGAGTCTAAAGAATCTTATTCTTGAATGAAATAGACTTCCCTGCTTGTAAAATATCAATGACTAGAATCGGATTTATCATAGAAGTAAGCATTAAAGAAGAGAGAGAAGTGATGTCATCCCTCCTCCATGTTGTGGTTATTGAGGGCCATGGGAGTGGTTCCTACTCACATCAACCCTCTGTAAAGCAGAAGGAAACAACGCCCAGTCTTGTGCCAGCCTCCCAATGGTCTGTGAGCCTGAGGATACCGGTACCAAGTGGACTATTACTTCAAACTTCCTGCCCTCATGATAGTTTTCCAATAAAATCAGAGATCGGCAATTTTCATCATTTCTTCGTCAACTCGGCCCTTGGGTAAGACGCGTGCATTAAGGGTCTGTTATGAATATAGAATAGTTGTGGCAGATTAAATACCATAAAATAGAAGACACATGCCTGGTTATGCATTTTTCTAAATCTCACATGAAAGAGATACAAGTGATGTTAGCTAAAATCACACTTGACTGTGCCATGAGATTAGGGAGGCAGCATACACAGTCCAAGTCTGAGTCAGACAACCCTGAGCTTCACATGACTGTTGTGAACTTGGATAAAGTGTCTAATCTTGCAAAGCTTCCTTTCCTTTCCCCTACACCCGACTACGGGACCTGGCTCTCTGTAGAATCATGGATTAAATGTCTGCTCTTTCCTCACAGCACAGTGGAGAGCACTAGAGGAGCTGGTGCCCACTAATTCCCTTCACCACTACTCTATTGTTTGGGAGCCGTGGGGACAGAGTGGGGCTCTCAGTGGGCTGCCACTCTAGTTTAGCCCTTTGAAGCCGCCAGTTGCTCAGGGATAAGGATGAGGCTTCTTCCTCCAGTCAGGAGGTACAGGCTCAGCAACACACACGAGAAGCTCTACAGAGTCCTATCAGGAATCAGAATTGACTTGCAGGCAATACTTGAGTTGTTCTCTGTGTTGTTTGAGTGAACACATACAGACTGCCATTTATAAATATGGGGGTTATTTTAGGGTAGAGAAAGAGTTAAAAAGAGAATAACATTTGTGCGGCAGTATTGTTACAATTGAAACGTATTATTTAAAAGAATCCAGGATGAGAAAATTGAAATAAAGTAGCTGAAATAAACTAAAATAAAAGTTTCAGAAAAGAGCCTTCCCCAATTGTAATCTTTTTGTTCCCTTTCCACAGCTCAAAGACTATCCCTGGAAGAGCAAAACATTAGTAATGGTAACCAAATGGCAAACAAATCTAGCAGTTAAATACTCGTCACTTCATTTTAGAGGATACATTCATTTTGAAGATCTCATTTCTGTGTCTGTAGTTTGGCATTGTGTGTGTGTCCACGAGAGGGAAAATCACAAAAATTACACACCACTTCAACAGTTTCTGGGTGTACAAAGGGAATGAAAAGCATTGATGGCAGAGCTCCAGTTTGTAAATGCACGGGCTTTTTCGAAAGAAAATGTTTGCAAACATGTTTTTATATCAATGGATGGTTACAGACGGAATTTCTCAAAAATGCGTTGGTCTTTTTCTCTTTTATCAGTCTTAAAAAGAATCCAGTCAGAGCAAGGCCTTCCCAGGGATTTTGCTGGGCTAGTTAAATTCAAGACAGAGATGTCATGACGAGTTTTTTCCCCTCCAGATTTTAAGGGCTACTCTTGAGAGATGTTTTTCTAAAGGACCCAGGATGGTCTCAGAAGCTTACGAGGAAGAAGTTATAAGACGAACAAACACCGCTGATGAACGAAAAGCCAGAAAAATTGCACTGAGGAATTTCTGTTCCTTCAGAGCAATACACGTCCTCATGCTTCTTTGGACGTAACAAATGCAAGTCCGGGGGATTTTGTTGAGTAATTTGACCTCTTGTGAGGCGCCATTGAGCTGATTGTCACCCACAGAGACACTGTTCGAAACAACAGAAGTTCCTGCGTCAGCCTTAAAAACTGTTCCTGTGCCTGAACCTATCATGGCACCACTCATTGAGGGTAACCAAATGACAAACAAACCATCTCAAGCCATCTCATTGAGGGCCTTCCTCTTTTCTGCTGCCGCTCCACTTTACCACGCATGACGTTTTTCTCCAGGGACTAGTATTTCTTAACAATACACCCCAAGGATACGAGGCCGTCTTACCATTTGGCCTCTAAGGAGCACTCTCCCAGTGCTTCTTCTAAGACAGATCAGTTTGTCCTTGCAGCAGTCTATGGTACTTTCAATATTTGTCTCCAGCACCATGAATCAAATGCATCAATTCTTCGTATTCCTTGTTTAACGTACAGCTTTCATGTGCTCATGAGTCAATGGAAAATACCATAACTTTAGTACACATGCTAGTATCCAAGGTAACATCCTCTTGTTTTTCAAGCCCTCTGCAGAGGTATTGTGCAAAAGATTTACCTAATGAAACTCCTCTTTTGATCTCTCGACTGTTGCTTCTCTCATTTTGCCATATCAGAGTTCTTTTAATTGCTTACATTCAAAGACAACATAAGGCTATTTTTCTGACAGCTAGGCACCATCTAGTTTCCTCACCATACTTTGCTCTAGTGCTTATGTCTTCAGCAATCTTGCTGTGAGGTCACGCATCAAGTAGGGCCATGTCATAGAACTAGTCATTTTTAGATTGAGTGTAGAATCTAATGCAATACCAGCATTCATTCATCCATCTCTGGTTTATATTCTTATGTCTCTGGTTCCCCTTAGTAGCAGCATTATCATTTTATGGTAGAGAACATTATCAAGCATCCTCCTGGGGCATTATTTCCAGTGTCCTCAAGTCAGTAGTGACTCACAGTGACCCTATCAGGCAAGAGAGAATTGTCCCTGTGAGTCTCCAAGTCTGTAAATCTTTATAGGTTCTTCTTTCCCCTGAAGACTCAGTCAGCTAGTGATTTCAAACTGCTGACCTTGCAATAAGTGACCCAAGGCATAACCTGTAGGCATGGATAGTTTAGCCTATGGAAGAAGCACACCTGCCTGGAGGATCCAATAATTGTTATATATATCTAGTATATATTGTATATGTATATATATATACAAGTCTAAAAGGGGGAATGCCATCATAACTTGAATTGGGAATGGTTGATTTGGAGGAGGCATTGGATGACAGTTTAAGTTAAAGATTCATTTGCAGGGTCCTCACAAGGAATCAGCCTCCAGTGAATCCCTCCCATCATAGTTGAGAGGTATGAGTAGCCTTGTTCTCAGATAGAGAGCGTTGTAACATCAGTTATGGCTGATGTAGTTAGGTCAAAGTATAATAACATCATATGATCTCACTTTTGACATACTTTAAAGCTCTCATATTTCCAACAAAAATAAAATGGATATACATGTGGATTAATTGTTTGTTGATTCTCATGTGACCATGAACTTGGGGCTGTGAATAGACTTGAAAATATGCCAAACACTTTGGAAAGAGGATTATTGCAGACAGGATAAAATTTAGTACCCAATCATTTGTTCTGCCTTCTATCTATTTAAGTTTGTGCTAACTTCTAATGTGTTTTACTTTCTTTTTATTGAGGTTATTATCACTTACTTTATAATTCTGGCTAGTTTTTGCTTGTTTGTAATTTTTTTTCTGTGTGTGCACTCCAGGATAGGTAAACCTATAAAGACAGTAACCGTATTTATGATCTCTTGGGCATAGGGAAGGAGGTTGGAGGGAAGTGGGGAGCGAATAATGATGACTACAAGAATGGAGAAAATGTCTAGAACTGATTGTTGAGGTGATGACACCATTCCTCTTGATGTGACTGAACTATTGAATTGCATTATCTGTGCATTTTGTGACAACTGTCGAGAACATTCAAAGATCTCTTAAAAGGAACATGGTTTGACTCCTTACAGGGTTCTCCAACTGTTATTTTAATGTTTTGTAGATAGAAGAACACAGAATTCTTCAAGGAAGGGTTTCAAGAGATGGAAACACCTTCAGAAATTCAGTGTTCTAGAAAAATTACTTCAGATTTCAATGGTTTTTTTTTAAATAAAAGTTTTCATAATTTTATAGCAGTAGCTTTTCTTACCCTCAAAAAATTCAGTGTCATTTATGACATTCTTAGAGTTAAGCCTTCCCCTTCCCCTTCCCATTATGATAACTCACTGCCAAAAAGGTTGCCTATTAGTCTTCTCAATCTGCTGTTATCAATTTGAATCCATATGGATAAATCTGAAAAGAGCATCGTGTTCACATTAAATATTCTTTACTTTTTAAGCTAAACTGCTGTTTGGTTTGAAGAACATTCCAAGGTTTGAAAATTACCTTGGAGGAATCTTTTCAATAATTCATCCAGCTTTTGTGGATCCAGAAACTCTAGATTCCATAAGAATTTGAAATACCATTCCTTGTGTTCCCAGCATTCTTCTATAGAATCTTTGATTTAGGAGTTTAGTAATGGCAGAGTAACCGTACATCATTCAGTTCTTTTTCCTTTTAAGGCAATGAATGCACTTCATGGAAGCAATTAGTAACACATTCCACTTCAGCCTCCTCTTCCTGACACCCCTTCTCTTTCTATTGCTCCAGGCAAAGCTAGCTTGGCATTTTCATTAGAAAAAAAGGAACAGTAGTGGGGCAATGGCTCATGCATTATATTGAATTTCCCCCTAACCTGGACACAAAGTCTTTCACAATCTCAAGTTTCCACAATCTCCAGTTGGAACCATATTATCTTCTTCAGAAACATAATATATGCCTTAAGGAAAATAATCACCTGATAAGACAAAAAGTCAATAAAATTTGAATGACCATTTTTCAGTTTGAACTGAAGCTCAGTCTATTAAGTGTTGAACTGCTCACAAGTTCACCTGTTCAAATTTCACCAGCTACTCTGTGGGACAAACATGAAGCTATCTGCTGCTGTAATGAGTTACAGTCTGAGAGGCGCTGTTTAGGGTACTATAAGTCAGAGTTGACACTGTTGCATTGGATTTGACTCAGGTGAGCATAAAATAAGAGAAGAAAAAATATGATTCCTTACATTTTTGTCTTATTATTTAAATTTTTTCCATGTAGGAGTCCCCACATTAAGTCCAGGTCATTGTTTCATGGTGGGTTTAGGTATATAATGAACCTTCATACATATACTGCCAAAAAATAAATTTCCAGACCAGACAGAACATAGAAGTGAATTTTTAATGCATCATATTTTAGTTATTGGTATGTGCATTATTATTTTCCAGGAAATGATAAATTAGGAAAAGTTAAAGATATGGAAAATAGCATAAACTATAGGTGTAACTAGGGAATGTCTGAATTTTCTTAGCACACATAACATCACTGTATGAGGAAAATAAAAACAAGGCTGAGAGATAATGCTATGAATGAAAAATAGATGTCTTTATAGACTCCATTGGATGTTGAGTTGTTTTGTAGGTTTTCATCTTCAAAACCCTACTAACCAATATGTGTAACAAACACACACTGACACACACACATGCACACATTGAGTCTCACTGTTCTCTTTGGTAAAAATCTCAATACAGCAAAATCTACAAAGGGAAAACAGCCAGTTGTCTTTGAATTGTTCAAACTCAGGAAGAGTCAGTCCATTTGTCTCAGAGCAGAATTGTAGTCCACAGAATTTTTAATGACTGATTTCAGGGAAAGATCACCAGTTATTTCTTTTAAGCTACCTACACAAGACCTTAAGCATGGCTGTGCCTGTTCACTACGTGGCATGTGAATAATTTGTACCACGTAGGAATTATGCACCAACATCGATAAATGATACACATCAAACATCAGTCATGGCAGTGTACCAGGATTTCCTTTTATCTGGATCCATTATAGACACTCATGCAAGTAGCAGTACAAGGAAACAAATAATTTATTGTCTTGAGAAAATTTACTCCAGGTATAATTCCATAACAAAGCTGTCAGTAAAGTTTGCCTGACACAAACCTTGGTACTTTCCATCAACTCATGTCTATGTGAAAGCTGAATGATGACTAAGGACAACCAAACAAAAAGCTATGCCTTTTAATTAGTGTGTTGAAGAAGACTTTTGACTAGAACATGGATTATCAGAGAATTAATACATCTTTCTTGGAAAAAGTACACTTAGCATATGCCTTGTTGATAAGTTGATAAGACTTTGTTCAGATACTGTTGGAAATATTATCAGGGGACCAGAACCTAGAGACAGATCATATTTTGGCAAAACAGATGAATGGAGTTAAAATGAAAACCCTCACTGAGATGAATTGGCATGTTTGCTACACCAGTGGTCTCAAACATTCCAACTGTGACATGAACACAGACCTGATAAATAGGGTCAGTGTAAGTTGGACTTGTGTGGGGAAACAGTTTATAGAAATATTTTGTCTTTGAAAACAGAAGTTTCCATTGTTTTCCCAGCCTAGTACTCTTTTGCAGGATAGTAATCTTCAACAAAGGTTACACAACCTACTCAGCGTCACCCAGCTAATAAGCAATCCCTTTGGCACACAAACATCACCAAGTCCAGAGCTTGCACAATTAGTCACTAAATTCTTTTACTAAAAATATTTTTCATGAGAAAATTGCCTATTTCATGATTAATAAGTGATAAATTATCGTGCTGTGATGGAAAAGTAATTATGCATCACATTCCTAAGTCTCTTATATCTTTTATATAATGTTAAAAAATCCCTGCATCACATTTTACCAACTCAGTCCTTGGTGTTTGAGGTAATGAAATAAATTAAAAGGAGCAGGAAAAAAAACAATATTGTTACAGACAATTCATTTTAACGATGAAATAATTGGACCAGGAAGAAACAAATTGACTTCCTTAATCCTACCTAGCTATTCCATTTAACCCTACTGTGCTGTCAAGTAGCTTTATTCGCATTATTAAAAACAACTTAACAGTGACATGTTTAATAGCATGATTTTTTACCTTCCCTATTATGTGTGTCATCATATATTGTTTCATTAATTGGTTCTGCTATTACTTAAAAGAGAAAAATAGCACATTAATAAGTCCAAATTATAAACATTCTTATTTGCATATATTAACGTGATTTCTATCTGTTTTTCTGGGTTTTGTCAAAAAATTCACGGAAAGGCAAGTTCCGCTGGATCAAGTTGTTGGTTCACTGTTCTTATTTCTTTCTCATTTCTCTAGTTTGGGAGAGAATTAGCTATTAGTTTCTTTCTTCTTTATCTTAAACATTTCTCTCTTAAAAACCCAAATGCATTTCTAAAGGACACACTAAAGCAACACAAAATTGGAGCAGGTGGAGTAAGAACAGAGGGATGGTTTAGAAGGCTCATAACCTCTCCTACATTTTCAACAGCTTCGTTACTAGAGTGTGCATGTTCACCTCAGTTCTTCAGCTTCTGAGTTGAAAATGAAATTGCCTGCAAAGGTCTGAAAATATCCAGATTCCACTACAACAAATAATTTTGTAGGCTCAAGTAATTTGGGTATACAGTACTGGATTTGTCAATAATGCTATGTGACTCTGAATCTAATAAACGTTAGATATTAGCCCTCATGCTATGCTTTGTCAGGATTGTGGTCTAACCCTGTATTGCTGACTGTGTCATAATGCTGGATTCTTCTTAAAATGGAGACATCTAAAATCTGAAACATTTTAGTGTCATGTGCACATTGGTAGCCTAAAACTTTAAAGATTAAAAATAGTCCCGTAATAGTTTAACTGAAGAAGGGAACACTAGGAGATAGTCTGCTTTATTCTAAACATATATATAGCAATGCCATTAAAAAGGTTTGTTGTTGTTTTCTTTCTTCCAAGGAAGTGCTAAGAACTCAAGCAGTTACTTCTGCAATGACAAAATTGGCCATCCAAGATTCTTTTCACTAATTATATAAATCATTTGGGGATACACTTAAAGCTCCATTGAACGTAGTTAGCTTTTTTGTTTTTTTTTCCCATAAATGTGTAATATAGAACATTTCTTTGGGCTCAGAAAAGCAAAGCAAAACCAAAAAAAACCCACATTTATTTGGATAACTGTGAAGCATTTGGATTCCATTTTTAAAATGTGACTCTTTGTGAAAGTTTTCCTCATCTCTAGACTATATAAGTTATAGTCAACATAAATGCATGGAACATCTTCTATTTTCTCTATTACAGTCAGACCATTTATTCAAGAAATGGCAGAACACAGAGAGTGGGGTCTGGAGGCAGACTGGCTTGGTATGACTTTCCTATGCACCTTAGTAATTATTTGCCCAGGGATAGTGTCTTTTCTGTCTCAGTTTCCTCAAATGTAAACTAGTAATGCGGATAGTAGAACTTGCTTCCTAAAATTGTTGTGAGAATAAAAGAAATTAGTTCACGAGTAGTACTTTTATTAGTGACTAACAATATAAGTCAATACATATTAGGTCAAAATGTGTTGCAATAAAATCACAAAAATATTTATTAAACAAAATATAAAAATGAGAAGCTATTGTTCTAGGTATATTCATGTCTGAAGATCTTATTTCCATGTTTAAATTATATCAAAACAGCAGCTTTGGCACCGTCAGGACTCCAATCCTGTTCCTGTTAAATGTTCTTTGAATTTGGGGCAACAAAAGCATCCTGAAGAGTCACTATCAGGTGGGTAAGGAAGGATGGAATCGGATTTCCTAATGACTTGCCTGTCGGAGACCGTGGTATGTGCAAAGATGCCTTGTCATGATGGAAGCGAAGCAAATCTCTCCAGCATAACTTTTCTGGCCTTTTTCTCACCAATTCAGTTTTCAATTTTCTTAAAACTTCCTTATAACAACCCCCCGTGATCCTCCTGTGTCCTTTGAGAAAAATCTATCAAATTTAGCCCTTGGGAATCTCAAGAAACACTCACAGACAACCTGAGCGGACCTCTCTGCCTTGAATTGAGCTGGCCAAGCAGCTACTGTGGGAAGTCCTTCTGGGACTTGATCCTTTTGTTTCCATGCGCCCTGATGAGACAATAATAATAATAACTCTTATTTAGAAATTGCCTTAGCAGATACAATAAGGGTTCCCGACAGAGACAGCGGTCAGGGGGCTGGAGGGTCGTTAAAGGGGAGATGGTATCAAGGAGTTCAAAATGACAGAGAATGCTTTAAAATTGATGTGGTAGCACTGTACAAAACTGTTTGATGTAAGTGAACTATGGGATGATACAATATCAGCATTACCTCCTAATACAATGGTTTGGGGCAGAAAAAAGGAAATTGTCTGCAACCATTCACTGATATTGTGACATGTTTAAATACATTTTGTTGGCAACAAACCCAAACATATATTAATTTAAACTTGGGTAGGAATCTTGTGACTGATTCTCATTTTAGTTGTGAATTTCACTTATTTTATTTTCTAGATTCTTGTTTGTAAGATCTTTAATGCTTTGTTTGTGTTTCTGCCTTGTATCCTAAGAAGAAAGCAAGCACTGAGCATAGCATATGACAAATATTCAAAATGAATGTGCATGCTTATCATAATGAGAATAAACCCAGTAACTAATTTTAACTATTAATCATGTCTGATAATTTCTATATATTTTTTCTGTCAATTTCCTTATTGGTTTCTTAGTGCAGATGATATTCTTTCTTTAAGGCCATGTTTTTCATATTCTGTTCTCTAAAAGAACTTTTCCACAATATGTTCTCCCCAACCTGGGGAATTAATCTGGCTGGACGTCAATTTATTCAGTAACTAATTTTCAGCACCTGGTCTGTATATAAACCAGCAAAGAAGAGCATCTAAAGAAATAGCTCAGGATCTCAGTTTGCCTAGAGACCTGAAGTATCGGCAGTCATCAACAGTGAATTAGAGAGATTGCTCTTTGCAGCCTCTTTTCAGTATTCTAAATACAACTTGGCTGTCTCCGAATCTATACTTCAATGCCACAGGGAAAATCAATAGTAATAACACAAGATGCTGAGAGTGGGGGTGAGATCTGACCATTTTCTAAACTAATCTTCTAAGTTGTAGACTTTCCTGTGAACTGGGAAAATATTGAACTTTCTAAGACTTCTGTTTATGATGGAAAGTAATATACCACAATAATATACAAAGCAGATAATAGAAGGTACTTTATTTTGGTCATTTTGGGGTCATATTTTATTGAAAGAGTTCATGTCAATTTTACATACTTCGGTTTCTTTAATTTACTAGTTGTTGGTTTGGGCATTTTGACTTTAGGTAGTAATCTGGTAACTGGAATGGAAAATTTGGGGAAGAAAGAATCCAGGTTTTCTGCCTTCATGTGCTATATAAATGTTGCTTAAACTTGGTAGAAATATTGTTACTGATCCTTATTGTAGTTGTGAATATTATTTATTTTATTTTCTAGATTCTTGTTCATAAAACCTTTTTTTTTTGGGGGGGGGGGGCATCACTGCTCTCCAGCGGTGGGAGTAGGAGGCCCAGCCCCACTGCTGGAATTGAACCTCCATCCCAGTGGGCCACAGTCCCGCACACAACCACTATGCCACCGGGGCTCAGCGCCATAAAATCTTTAACGCTTTGTGTTTCTGTCTTGTATCCTAAGTAGATAGCAAGCATTGAGCATGTATAGTGTTTCAATAGTCAGTTAACATTTTCATTTGATTCTTAGTAGGGTGCCATATTGACTGTAAGGCTATAATAAAATGTTATATCTGTTTTATTTAAATATCTTGATTTTGAAAAGATTGCTGTTTAGAATAATTTGGTAAATGAGATAAAGTATTTTTCAATACTTTTATTGGGGACTTTTATATATCTTATCACAATCCATTATTCCTAGAATGTATTAAGCACATTTACAATTGCATATATGTTGCCATCATCATTTTCAAAAGGTACACATCCCCCTTGACCCCTGATATCAGTTCCCCATTTCTTCCCCCTCCCCTGCATGCCCTCCCTCATGAACCCTTGATAAGTTATAGATTATTTTTTCCACATCTTACATCGTTCTCTATCACCCCTCACCACTTTTCCATTATTCGTCCCCCTGGGAGAGGGGTTCTAGTTGACCCTTATGATGAATTCTCCCTTTTCCCCCCAATCCTTGCTTAATCCTCATGGCATCCTCATGGCATTGTTGGTCCTGAGGGGTTTATATATTCTGGATTCCCTGTGTTGTGGGATCTTACTTGTAGCAGTCTACTTGATCTGGTCTAATCCAATTTGTAAAGTAGCATTGAGGTCATCAATTTGGGGAGAAGGAAGTAGGTACCAACAAGCTAAGGGAAAATTGTGTGTTTTATTGGTGCTATACAGTGCCCTGACTGGCCAATCTCTTCCCTATGACCCCTCTGTGAGGGAATGTCCAATTATGTACAGTTGTGCATTGGGTCTCTGCTCCATTCCATCCCTCTCCCCCCTCCACCACCACACACGCACACATTTCACATTGGGTATGGTTTTGTTTTGGGTCTCAGATGCCTGATACCTGATCCCATTGACACCTCATGACCACACAGGCTGGTGTGCTTCTTCCATGTGAGCTTTGTCGCTTCTCAGCTAGAGGGCTACTTGTTTATCTTCAATCCTTTAAAATCCCAGACTCTCTGCCTTTTGTTAGCCAGACACCAGCAGCATTTTTCACCACATTTGCTTTTGCACCCACTCAGATCAGATATTTTTCAAAGATGGTAATATTACACAGATGTATTAGCATTGGCATTTTTATATGCAAGTTTGACTTCAGTATTTGGAATATACTATGTAGAGTATTTTAAGGTATTGAAATCATTTTTAATGTTTTATTTATTTATTTATTTTTAAAGATCATTTTATTAGGAATTCCTACAACTCATAACAATCCATGCATCAATTTTATCGAGCATATTTGTACATGTGTTGCCATCACAGAACCAATTATCTCATGAATCATATGTAAAATTATGTGGTTGATTGTGTTGTCATTTGGTGCAATAAGTCACTTTTGACACATAGCTATCCTGTATACTAACATAATTAAAAAAAAAACACTAACTGGCTGCACTGTCTTCACTATCATTGTTATTCTTGAGCCCATTTTTTGTAGCCATTATGCTCCTCTGTCTGCTGAGGATCTTCCCCTTATACCTCTGACCCTCTTCGTTTAGTGTTACAGAACTCTCCAGTCTTGTGTACAGCTAAGGCAGATGTGTGCAATTGAGAGTGATGATAGTTCCAAGATTCTGAGACATGTAGTTTTAGTCAACTCAGTTAAGGTTAGGCTGAAGTAAGAAGAAACACCAGACGCTAAAGATTTCCACATTCATTTACACTGTACATTGAGTGCATGTTATCCTAAGAGCATCTGCCCATCGCAGCCAATAAGCAGTGTAGGCTGACAAAGACAACTTTATCACAACTCAGAACTCTATGCTTCCTCCTACATAAGGAAGGGAATGTGATGAATCCTACATAACACTGGCATGGCAAGACTGTGCCAAAACCACGAACACAGACGCACCTAATTCTAAAAGGCAAGAGAGGAATACCTCTATGCTGTGATATGCCCACAAACAGAAACTTCAGAATGACCATGTTGCAATTCATTATCACAGAGTTGACTCTGACTCCTGACAACCTTCTATTCAATAGAATGAATTGTTGCCTAGTCCTGTCATTCTTATGTTGCCAGTGTGTACTTACCATATTTTTGCAAAAACAATGTATGCAGCATACCACTTCTAGCTCCCCCATGTGTCCGTTTCCTAGGTGCACTGTGCACATTATAGATGTGCTTGCATTATTCGCCTGGGTGCATAACACCAAGTTCCTCGTTGAAGCCATCGTGTCAATTCATTTCACCAAGTTGCATAGGCCAGCCATGGCACTCTGTCTCAGCAGACACAATGTCCATTACTAGCCATGAATCCCTTCTTGATGATGTGTCTAAAGGAAGTAAGTTGATCAATACTGAGAACTTGCACTAATGGCAAACTAGCTTTAATATTTCCCCCTTATCATCGTGGTCATGTTGCTTCATTTAATCTTATACTCAATCATTACACATCCAATGATGATATTTTTGTCATGTGGTCCACTCTTATTCCATACTTGTTATAAAAGATTTTGAGAAGTGGACAACAATTTTTCTCAATTCAATGAATTTTAAGATTATGTAGTGATTTCCAGATTATGCCTCTAGTTTCTTTCCTTCATGCATTTTCTGACCTTTTATCAACAGGATCGCTTGCATCACTACACTGAATCAGACTGTTGGTCATCCCAGCCAAAATCTTTGCTTCAAAATGAGTCATTTCTATTCTTTATCCTATTGTTCTTAAAGAAAAATGATACAACTATTATAAGCATTGCTATTTTAAAAGTAGATGACTAATGAACCTAAAATGAATGTATGTTATCTTAAATGTAACCAATCCAAATGAAAAAAACATTAAATTAAATTTTAAAGAAGCATTTAGGATATGTGCTTGGCAGTCATATTAGACACAAATTCAGTAGTATTTTGAACAACAGAAAATATGAAATTGAGATGAATACATTTTTTCAAGTTTTTAAAATTCTGATCAAATAACAATGAGTTTTATTTTAGGTAGGCATTTTAAAGCAGTAAATCTCAAAGCTCAGAAAACTCAAACCAATCATTTTATATATTTGGAAGTCAAGGTCCAGAAAGACAATGTAAGGTAGTTGCTTCCTTGGGACTTATTTATGGTTAAGCCCCTTAAACAACAGTACAAATATAATAATCATTCCATAAATTAAAAAAAATCAAGTCATAATCCATCTATTGGTTTTATTTAATTTTCATTATCAGTCCACAGTCTATTTTAAATTGAAATTGTTAGTTTATTTATGAAATGTTTTACATACATTGTTAGCATTGTGAAATGAGGTGTATGATTTAAGAAAAGTGCCATTAGCTGAAAAGATTTCTTAAAGTCTTTAAAACATTGGCCTTAAGATGATGCCAATAAAAATGTAAGCTAGTAATGAAAGAGGGTAAAAATAATATTATTTTTGAAGTCTCAGAGTTAAGAAGGAATCCTTTGAACCCATGGAATACTTTTAAATCAACAATTTCCTATTTAAAAAAATAATGAAATTCATAAGGAGTACAGTGTAGAGAAAATTATAAAGGAATTTAACTTGAGCTTTGATGCTAGAGAGATTAGACATAGGATTGATAGCTATAGGGTCAGTAGTTCCAACCTAACAACAGTTCCTTGGGAGAAAGATGAGGCTTCCTGCTCCCAGAAAATCATAAAATCTTGGAAATCAAATATAGTAATGTTTTGAGATGTCACTGAGAGCAGTGGAATTTGCTTTAGTATCCTACGTGTCACCAACTACTTATCCTAAGGGAGTAAAGTATTCTTTAGGATTTGTTCTCAGATTTCTCTTATCACTATTTTCTATTCCAGAGGACACTATTTCGGGGGGCCATCAATGCCCTCTGGTGGGAGTGGGAGGCCCAGCCTTGCTCCTGGAGGGCTGCTGCTGGATTTGAACCGCCAAGCCAGTGGGCCGCAGTCCCGCACTCAATCTCTAGGCCACCTGGGCTCAGCCCCTCCAGAGAACACTATTATAAAATTAAAAAATAACAAAATTCACTCCCAAAGGAGCAGACTATGGTGCTTATGAATAAGATGGGATGGAAAGGGAAGAAAGAATAGGAAGGGGTGGAGGGAGAAAATTGGTGGACAAATTTTAAAGAGTTATTCACAATTGTACCTAGATAGAGACATACACATAGACACATGCGAGATATTTTATAGTAGCAAGCCATCTTGATTCTTCCTTTCTCTTTTGGTAAGAATAGAGAGACGGCATAACATCAGAGCCAATGGAAAGAGTTTGGCATTCCCCTCTTTCAGCTACTGCTTTCTTTGCAAACCCTCAGGAGCAGGGAGTGCAGAACAGGACAGCTGAGCTCTCCAACCACGTAAGCACCAAACTTGACGTCTGTTTGAGGAGAGAGAAGAGCTGTGACTCGTCCTCCTCCTACTGCAGTTGTCTGGAAGCTCCGCACTCTTTTCTTTATGCAGCAGTGTTTGATGGGTGCGTTCAATCTCTGGCTCCGTTAACAGTCTTTGAGGTGTTAGCTGATGATATGCTTGGTGTATGGATATTTCACACAGGGGAAGATGTAACACTTCCGAATTCAGTGTTTAATACATATTCAAATGTTAAATAATTTCCATCGGTAGGAATTTTCCTTTCAGGATTTTTGAGATATGTATCATGTTTGGGACTCCAATTTTAGTCTGAACCCCTGCTGGGAACCTAGTTCTGATCACTTCTGGAGTCTAAGTAAGGCCTGTGTGATACGTTATCATAGTTGCCTACACTGATAAAAATGACATTCATAGGTAATACGACAAAACTTTCATTAATAACTCTGTTAATTGGTTGAGATTTACAAATAGATGTGTCTCTCACATGCTACCCCCAGACACACACACCCTGCTGCTGCTAGATGAAACTTCTCTTTTCACATTTTTATCCCTTCAGCTCTATCCCTGTGCTACACCCCAAACTTGTGATCATTTCCCAATGCTTTTATAATCAAGTCAGTCTCAATTGAATGTGCTAGATTTCATGCCTGGCTACGTATGCATTTTATAATAAACTGTTCTTAGAATCATTGGAAGGGGGCTGTATGTAGTAGCAAGTGAATTTACACACTAATTCACTCATGCCCTAATAAAAATCATTGAATATCTCTGAGCTTTAGTTTTCTTCTTTGTAAAATAATAATAATGAAACCCTCCTTGCATGATTCTTTTTGTCCCATTGTTCCCAAAAGAGTTTCAAAAGTACAAAAATATTGTTTTCTGAAAGGCATCATGTTAAGTCAGTGACACAACTCAAATCCTTGGCTTTACAATATTTTATTCTTTGGAAGATGACAGTAAGCCAGGAATACCTAATTGACAGTTTAATTTAATAATACATGATATGCCTGGGACATAATAATTAGTCAATGAATAATTGATACTGTTATTGTTACTCCTTGTAGATAGTTGTCTAGTCCCACTTCTACTCCAAAATTCAATTCCTAAATGTTAACAATATATCTTTGTTTAACTCCTGGTCGATCACATGCAGATAGATAGGAAAGTTAGAAAGTTTTTTGATCATGTGTGTTTAAATCTTCTGGTAAAACTTAGTTATTGGTTTCCTTTACTCTTTCACAGATTTATCTAAATGTATTTCTCCTAGTCTTATATTTAATAGATATGTTGAGTATCAGGTGAACCCAATTTACATAGCATTTGCATCACGGAATCTTTTGCATTTCCTGTATACTTCAATTACTCATAAAAAGAGATATCAGGATGACATGTGAAAGAGTTAAAGCTGGTAAAAAGTCTGTTCTTTGAAAATCAATGATGACATTGTATACCTCAGTGTAGCAATTGCATCTTAAAGAAATTAGCTGCCTGCCTTTGAGAGCATTTAAAAGTGTATAGCATTGGTTTTGGCTCATAGAAAATTAATTTGCATAACTGATTTCAAAGGAAACCAATAAAATCATGGATAAAATCCAGAAACAGAAAGAACAGTAAACAACATTTTTATTGTTCTGTACAGGAAAAATACTTCACTCTATTTGAAATGTTCCAAATGAGTTGCACTAATAAATGGTTGTTTTCTGTTATTTGGTGGAGATTTTTTTTACAATGTCTATTATGAACATTTTAAGAAATGAGCTGTTTGGAGAGAGGCATATAAACTAAGAGAAACCATAGAGAAAGGCTAACTAAACTATATGAACTTTACTGCATCAGGTTGGTTATAAAACAGCATATCAGCCACCTCTCTATGGAATTTTGATTGCCATATTCTTAAAGCAAACCATGCCCATGCCATGAGTCCACTCTAACGCACAGGGATCCTACAGAATAGAGGAGAATTGGCCTTGGGGGTTTCTGAAGCTATGAATCTTTACAGGAACAGAAAGCTTCGCCTCTCTCCCAAGGAGGGGTGTTGAGTCTGAACTGCTGGTCTTGTGATTAGCATCCTTACCTGTCACCAGCTGTGCCCTAGGAAGCCAGCTACATTTTTAGAGATTGAAAATACAAAATAATAAATACACATACGGTTGCTCTTGTGTGCTCTCCAGTTCAAGTACTCAAAATTTTATATGAAAGAGTAGTTCCATAGGATTTCTAAGACTGTCAATTTTATGGAGGAGTCTTGGTGTCATGGTGGCTCAAATTCACCAATTCCTCCTTTGGAGAAAGATATCGCCTGGTTTGCTAAAGATTGAGTCTCAGAAACTGGATGGGGCAATACTCCTCTGGACTCTGGTTGGAAATAGCCCTATGTGATGAGTTGACAGGCATCCTGGTGGTTTAATGGGGTTCACGCTAGACTGCTAACTGAAAGGTCAGCAGTTGAAAAGCAGACGTTGGAAAACTGTGGTGCTGAAGAAGAAAGAGGATTAAAAGTACCACGGACTGCTAAAAGGACAACCAGATATGTCTTGGAGGAAGGAGGGCGCGGGTGCTCCTCAGAGACAAGAAGAGAAAGACTTTGCCTTCCCTACTTTGGACAAGTTAGGGTAGACCAATACTTGAGGAAGAACATCACGCTGGGACTAGTAGAGGGGCATCATAAAAGAGGAAGCCCCTTAAACGCAAAGACTTGATATCAAGGCGGCAACAACATGCGCTCCACTATAGGAACAATTGTGAAGAAGGCACAGAACTGGATCGTGTTGTGTTCTTTGGTGCATACCGTTGCTATGGGTCATAACTGGCCCCATGGCACCTACCAACCACAAGTCCTGCTCCTGGACAACGGCAAGACTTCGTATTCCCCTGAGCAGCCGTGCGATCTTATTCTCTGGAGTCATGGGGAGTCATAATTGACTACCATGGCAGCAGATGGGGTTTGGCTTCAGAAGATGAATTAGCATCCACTCTATGGAAGTGGGTTTGGTAGGGAGGCCGGGTTAGTGTTTATAAGGTAGCCCTAAGCACAGTGACTGCCAACTAAAAGGTCACTGGGAACGCAACAGCCACTCTGATGGAGACAGATAGGGCAATCTGCCTCCTACAAGATTTGGCAACCCATGGCCAGTTCTGGTCTGTTCGCCAGGGTCTCAGTGAGTTGCAATCAATTCTAAAGAGATGGATTTGAGTTATTAAAATGTAACCTATATAGCCTCAGATCACTGATCCTTTTTCCGGAAGACCTGCTTGTAGGTTTATACTGCCGACTTTTCAGTTAGCAACGGAGTGTTTAACCATGTGTCGTAATCCATCTATAATATGATAAATATATAAAATATAAGATGAACCCTTATATATAGGGAATGTACCAATCTCCCCCCCCAAAAAAAAAAAAACAGAAGGTGAGAAGATTGTTTGATTTAAAAAAAATTAAATGTATAACATATAAACAAAATTCATTTTGGGGGGTTACCTCTTATAAAACAAACATAGCATCTATTCACAGATTGTACATTTTTTCCAATCATTTTATTGGGGGCTCATACATCGTTTTTCACAATATATAAATAAGCATATTCGTCAAGCACCCTCACATGTCCACTTCTATTATTGTTCTCCAATCGTCCACCTTTTCCCTTAAGTCCCTAGTATCGGCTTTTCCTTTCCTTCTCCTCTTCCCCTGGCCTCTCCTCCCCTCCAACCCTCAATACTTTATACATTGTTATTGTTCTGTCATATCGTACACTGCCACTGCCCAACCTCTCCCCCAATCCACTCCTTTGATGCCTGTCCTTCAAATAGGAGCTTATGTAACCATCCATCCTGGTTTCCCCATATCTCCAAGATTGTACATTTTTTAATGTACCTACTTGCTAAAATTAATTTGTAACTCCAAATTATCAACAGGCACTGTCCACCTTTCATGAGCATACATAAAGCTCTAGAAAAGTTGAGGCTTCACCCAAGCTCACATACATACACCCAGGACACATGTGGCAGTCATATGCTTATGTTAATTTTATGATTGAAATGTAGGGATGGAGTCTAACCTGTTAATCTGGAGATAGCCATTGAGTAGCCAATGAGGCCTTTATGTGGGCATGGCTTTCTCCTGATATGCCTGGGAAATCTCTCAATATTTCCCTCAGGAAGATGAGAAGCTATCTTCCCCAGTTGTTGGGAGTTAGTCTCAAAGACAATTAATCTTGGACAATACAAGATGGCAGTGTCTGAGAAGCTGGAGGAGCCAACAGAGAAACCATATGGTTTTGCCCTGATGGAGCCAGACCTCTGAAGCTGGGGCGGCCACATGGAGACCTCTGCCAGTGATGAGTTGCTTCTGCTGTTGATGGGCCCTGAGCCCTGGAAGCGAGGAGCCATGTGGAGACCCCTGCCAGCGCCGGGATTTTGCACCAACTGACCTGTGACTTTGAGTTGGAAGGAGACTTTATAAACTAATTTTGGGCATATGGGTAAATATCAGACTTATGACTTGGAACTGGACTGGGCTCAATGTCCTGGTCTTCTTGTATATAAACCTTTTCTTTATATCTATATGCATGTCTATTAAATTTGTTCCTCTAGCCTACCCCAACTAACACAACACATGTGACCTTCCGCCTTCCTGTTTGAGCTGTCTGGAAACAAATGTCCTTTTGTAGCATGTACTAATGTCATGTTTTTCTCATGGTCCTGCTTTTTGCATTGGGCTCCCAACCTAGAGCTAAGCAGTTCACAATTCCTAGTCCTCAAGCGGGAGAGAATTGAGGATTTTTGCACCCTTAATAAAGTCTGCACCATCTTAGAAACCCACATTGTTAGTGCCACCCTGTCCTATATGTTGTTATGGGGCGGAGACGAGTTGATGGAAGTGTGTGTGTTTTTGAGAAGCATAGTTCTGAAGTACTGTCTAGTGTTTCTTAGAACAAGTGGGATGTCTTGTGCTATACACGATGTAAATTAAGTGTGTTAGTATTGTTTAGTCATGAGTTTCAGTCTTGTTGGTTATGAGTCTGAAGTTAAGACATCAACATGCATAGTAAATATACATCTTTCAACAAACACATGCAAATAACATCATGTGTTGATTATGTTATAATCAGAGTCTCTCTGAGACGTACACCATTTATAGCTTTTAGGGCAGCGGTTCTCGACCTGTAAGTCACGACCCTTTGGGGGGGGGGGGGGTGGAAAAGCCTTCCACAGGAGTCATCTGATTCATAACAGTAGCAAAATTACAGTTATGAAGTAGCAACAAAAATAATTTTATGATTGAGGGGTTGGGATACCAGAAGGCACTAGGATTATAGCATTAGTAAAGTTGAGAACCACTGTTCCAGGGGAAATGATTCTGTATTCCTTAAATTCGTGCTTACTAGAATGTAACTATTGAAAATGAGAACTGACACCACATTTTTCATGTAAATAAATATAAATATATATTTGTGGGTATAGATAGATGATAGATATAGACAGAGGATGGATGACGATAGTTAAACAGATGGATAGAGATAGATAGATAGATAGATGATAGATAGATAGATAGAGAGATAGATAGAGAGATAGATGATAGATAAGTAGATGGAACCCTGGTGATATAATGTTTACACATTGTGCTGTGATTCACATGGCCAGCAGGGCAAAGCCACCAGCAACTCCACAGAACACTGACAGTCTTGAAAACACACAAGGGGCTGCTCTGAGTCAGCATGGATTCAATGGCTGTGAGTGAGTGATTTTATATATATATATATATATATATATATATATATGTATATATATGTATATATATATAGAGAGATTTATATCAATTTATTGATTTAGACTGCCAAGTTACCCTTCACAGGTAATAAACCAATTTATTCCTTCATAATTAATATGGAAGAGTATTTGGTTTCCTAGCTATCAATTATCAAACTTTCAGTATTTTGCAATGTTCATGGTAGTAATGTGATGACAATTTTGTATTATATACTTTTCTAAAACATAACTACATATTGACTCTTAAATATATATTTTATATACACATAAAAATCATTTCATACACTTTCAAACCCTCTGGCATTTTTTGTGAACATCTTCTACTTCTGTTCTTTTTGCTATTGTCATAGGGATGGTAGTCTTTTCCTTTTCAATTTTCCTTTTCAGTTTGTGGTGCTTTTTCCTATTCTAGACAAAGCTAGAAATATTAAAGAGATTATTAAATAATTCTGTTGTTTCTCTAATAAATTTTTATTTTAGTTCATTTAAGATTACTAGTTCATTTAAATAATATATACATAATTAATATTTAAGAGGTACTATATTTATATATACATAAATTTATACTTCCATCCATTTGAAAGTTATTCTAATTTAATGACAGAAGTTTGTTTCTTTTTTTATTAGTTGCCCCAACTATTGCCTTGCTCATGTTCCTTGATGATTTTCTGCTACAATCTTCACATGATAAAATTCCATCTGTAATTGGGTCATGGCTAACAGCAGTGAAACTCATGGCTGACCTGTCCCCTGCTCTGCTCCGTTGTCCTGTATTTCTGCTCATACATGAGTCCTGCTGGTGGGCTTTATCTGGTTTCCCCTTCCATCATTGTTCTTCTTTCACAAAATTATCCTGAGTATTCTTATTTATGTCTTCATTCAAAATTAAGAAAAATGATTTATAGCTCTTAAAATATAAATAATCATTGGGATTTTACTTTTTATTTATTTATAAATAATAATAATAATAATAATAATATAAAAAATTATTGATACCCTTATGAATCTCATTTTTCCTCTTAAGGAACATAGTGCGGCATTTTCTTTCTCTTCAGGTTCTTATGAAGGATTTTGTGCTCTTCCTCTTATCATTACTACTCTCTGTTCCTTTTCTCCCTCTGTATTTGGTTCGGTTTTGCAACTAAAAAAATGAATATATAGACATACACCTAAATAAGGTATGAGAAGTTACGATGGAGGAATTATTTCATTTATAATATTTATAGACCCAGAATACACACATATCTTTATATATGCTGAGAGGGAGAAAAACAGTCAGATGGTACTCTGAGGCTACAGTGGATTAAGTGCTGGGTTGCTAACCCAAAGGTTCAAAGGTTGGCTGTTCTAACCTGCCATATGCTCAGTAAGAGAAAGAGGAGTCAGTCTGTTTCCATAAAGACTTAAAGACTGAGAAAGGTTTTGTAGCATTTCTACTCTGTCATCTAGTGGTCACTATGAGTTCAATCAACTCCAAACCAATAAATTTGGATATAGATAGACAAAGAGCTTGGTACAAAGTTCATGGGGAAAAAAACACGTCATTATCTCTTAATATAATTTTTATTGATTTCATGGGTGTTTTAATTAGGAATACATCTGAATTTTGCCAAATATCTTTTTAGTGTTAATGAAAATAAGTCTACTTTTATTCTTACAATAAATATCCAAAAATAAACTAGATAAATAGATATACACAATTCATTATTTTTGTATTTCCAAAGTAAAACCCCTTTATCATAATATATTTTCCTTATTGTTGACACATTTTGATTCCCAAATTATTTCATTTTTTATTTCATTTTTCATTTTTTTCAATATTGAAATGTGTGAGAAAAATATTCTGTCGTGGAAATTTTATGTAGTTATTGTGATTGTTTTGTATTTGTGATTTAAAATACAGTTTGGAATTAGGTTCTTTTTCATGTACTCCAGCACATTTTGATAGCACTAATAGCCTATTTTTAAGTCATTACTTGATCCTTGACAGATGATTTCTGGTGTGAGTCCCTCATATATTCACACACTCGACTTTCTTTATCATCAGTATCTTTTCATAACTTCTTTACTGGTCTTTATTGTTTCTCAGCATTTAATCAGGCTCTCGAACAGGTTTCAACAAGTTCTGTCATGGAAAATGTGGTGAAATAGAAAAAGACTTAAATTTCTAAAATGTATGTATACAAAACTGTTACCTGAATGGGAAAAATTGTGGCTCAAAGTACTGCAATTTGAGACACAGAAGAGGAAGAAGGAATCCTTTTAGTGGCCTGATTTGGGAGACTAAATTGTTGCCAGAACTGTGGGTACACATTCAAAGTAATGTGTTCAGATACCACCCTTGAGCTCGGCGTCTTTATTTCTGCTGGTCTAGAGACTTGGTTGGTATGTGGTAAACACATTCTTTGTTTTCATATAGAGCGATGACCTCTGTATCAGGACAATAATCCCTTTGTTTCTTGTCTGATTATCATTCTGATGCACCTATATTTTACAGATTATGGTTGTCCCCCCTTTGTAAACCATGATGGAGTCAGGAAGAGCCTTTTCAAAGCCCTGTAGTCAGTGAGGTGGGTTTCCCTGTAAAATACCCCCTAGTTAAGAAGAGAAAGCAGCTCTTTTGAAAGGCTTCCAAACTCTCAACTCACTGCATAGAATCAATACAGGCTGTGAGCTGCCCTCTTGGAAATGCTAGAACTGCTCTTCTGGGTTTCAAGATTGTCACGCTTTAAGTGAGTTATAAAGCTCTGTTTTTTCCATGTGTTTCAGTGGTGGTAGGGTGGTATTGAACTGCTGACCTGTGGTTAGCAGCCCAACATGTGACCGCTGTACCACCAGAGTTCCTATTTCATAGGGTAGGATTTTTTTTTCTTTTTCTTCTAGGCAGTGCAATTGCTCCCTTAAACATGGCTGAACTCTGGACCTCATTGTGTCAACGGACCCCTTCTACTTTTTGGAGTTGAACTGCGATAAGTGTGTGGGGTTAGGTGGGGAGCTGGGTTGGAGGGTGGTTCTTCAATGACCTACTTCCTCAATATTTCTGTAGTACTCTGAGAAGCAAGGCGTTGTCTTTCCAGATAGGCAGAACCCTTGCTCTTTCTACAGCAGTGGCTGAGATTTCTTCCATAGTTGGGTATTCCATATAGGTTCTCTTTTACTGTTATTGCATTTTTCTTCTTTCTTGCTTAAAGAGGTAAAATAACATCACAAACAAGGCTATTTTATTTAGTTCATTCGCTTGCTTTCTTTCTCTTTCTTTCTTTCTTTCCTTCTTTCTGATATGTGTCTGCTTCCTTCTCCTGGTAGCCATCAAAGAATGCTTCTTCTTGTATGAAGGCTCTCCCTGGACTTTGTTGTAACAGTGCTCTCAATCATACTTGTCCTTTCTTGATTGCCTTCATTCCCTCAACAGAGGTGAGTCCACATCATGAAATGTTTTCCACATTTATTGTTACTCTTCCATGTTGCATGATAGTCCACGGTGCATGCATACACGGGTCTGTTTCTCCACTCTTTCACGGAGGAGGCTTTAGGCTACTGTCACCTTCATGTTATTTTGAATACTGTTGTGATGAACATACCTCACCTTCTATCAACTTCCTTCTAATAACTCCTATGATAATCCAGTCACATTATACTCTTGTTTATTTAGTGAGTTGTGCATTCTGTCCACAAACATCAGTTGGCATCAAGGTAATTCTGACTCACGGGGAACCAATGTGTTTCATATAGAATTGTGCTTCATGAGATTTTTCATGGCTGTGATCATTTAGACATATATATCTGAATCTGTCTTCCTAGGTGGGTCTGGATAAATCTGAACTAATCTCTCATTTTTTGAACCAAGCATTTAACTATTTACTTAACTTCCCAGAGAATATTTACTTAAAAATAGTTTATTGTCCTTATTTTTCCAAATTATTGGTACTTTTGAATGATTTCCAAAAGGAAGCAGTAAAGAAAAATGTTATATAGCTATGAGCAGAAAAATGAAGGATATGATTATTTTGGAGATAAAGATTAGCAATTAAGATTGATGTAGATGTTCCATGGCTCTAAGTCTGGTCAATCTTCTTTCATAAATAAAAAATACTCCTAGGTCTTTTACTTTTCTGAGATTCCTACCATCTTGAAGTCTAATGGAAAATCATTTTTCTATTTACTATGTTATCACCATTAAGCAATGCTCTACCAAAATAGGTAGCCATTGGCTTCATGATCTACAAATACATAACCATTTATTAAACACTGGATCCTCTGTAACACGAATTTAAGGAACAAATAATTTTGCAAAGCAACACTTCACTTAACAAAAGTGCTTACTACAACATTTAAAAATAAATAGCTCCTGTTTTACATTTAGATTATGATAGATTTTTGCAATATCTGGTTTACTTCTAGGGTTTCAAGAACATATAGTTTCTGAAAAAGTGAGAAATTGTAGTTAATGCCATTCAATTGACAAATATATTCAGTAAATATGATCATGAAGTATTTTTGAAAAATACATTATGATCAATGCAACAAATTTAACCAATGCTATATATTTAATAATCTTATTCTAAAGTATTTTATGCACATGCATAGATTTTATCAAGATTATGTAGGTTGGCCTGAGCCCCAGTGGTGTAGTGGTTGAGTGCAGGACTGCGGTCCACTGGCTTGGCGGTTCAAATCCAGCAGCAGCTCTCCAGGAGCAAGGCTGGGCCTCCACCTCCCACCAGAGGGCAGTAGTGCAAAAAAAAAAAAGATTATGTAAGGTCTTTCTCAAAATTTAATCTCCTTAATTAATGAGAAATGTCATTAGCTAATTTTCTGATTCTCTTAAATTTATTATTTTATTCCCACTATAAATATAAATATTATCTAAAAAGAACACCTGTTTGATCTCCAAATTTTAAGGCGTATCTTTATTCTTATTCATTACTGTTAATGGTAATACCACTTATCTATATCTTAAATTTTTCTACACATTAAGTGAAATGTCAAGTTATAGGTCATCTGAAGTAAACATTGTTTCACTTTTTTTTTAGTGAAGCATACACACTTGCCATATTCTCAGATATATTAGCATTCAGCAATATTATATAATAGATAAAAATTAGACAATTTATAAGGCATCATTTGAACTTACTGCTTATTAAATGTGTTTAAACTATCAGACTCTGGATTTAATGCTGTCTGGATTTGAATCTTTCCTCTTTCAGTTAGTAGTTATTTGATTTTAAGAAAATTATTAAATATGTATGCCTTATACTCTTCATTTATAACCCAGTAGTCTCAAAATTTGGTTCATGCCAGACTGTTGTGAGGAATAGTGTATTTATAGACACAAAGGATATAAAACCATGCCTGGAACAGATTGAAAACGATGATTTTAATCACATGTTCTTGACAAAATTAATATAATCTCATTGTTGCAGTACCAAATCATGAATGACTTTTCTTTTTGAAGAGATAATATCTATAAATCTAACCACACATTTAAAATAAGTACAGACTTTAAAAATGATTTCCAATTAAAATGGAATTTTAGAAGAAGAAAATCTCCAGCTATTTAACACAGAACGAAATTATTTAACTGAAAGCATTAGGTTTATTAGTGTTTCAAAGTCTTCCCAAATTAGTCTATTTATTTTTAATATGTATTCTAATCAGTTTTCAAAAGTATAATCCAAATGTCATGTTGGAAAGCATTGCTGTTTTAACAAAGTAAAAATAGGACAAAATGCCACTAGTGGATAATATAAAAGTATCAAGTACATGCAAAATCAGATTTCATAGACAATAATTGTTTCCAAGGAATTGAGTCATAAAATATATGTATGCTAGGCAATAAAGCAACTAATAGACTCTTGAAGATACTTGATCTTGGCTATAGAACACGTCTAACTCAGGTGAGAGCAGATTTTTATTTGCATTTTAATACATAAATATATGTTAGTGATAATTTTGTTGAAATACTTTGTTCAAATTAAAATACTACATTTTAAAAGACATATGAAGATCCCTAGAATCTTGAAAAATCAGTGATAAAAACATATGAAATGTTTAGAAAAGAGGTTTCAGAGGGCAAAATGTTAAAGATTATGTCAATTAGCCGAGAGCAAAGAATACACGATCAGCAGCATCTTCTCTTGCCTGATATGGTGAAATTTTGGAAGGGGATTCAATTCTCTCACTGTAGAAGACCAATAATCTCAACATTATGTACATTAAGACCACTTATCTATCAAGAAGGGCTGGGAAGCAGTCTCCCTCTCCAGCAAACTGGGTACCATTTAATTTATCACTGGCTTCTCAGAATTATCAAACATAACATGCAATGTGAATTGAAAGTACCAATAATTAAGAAATGTTATTCTTATTTCCACTGCTAGTTTTATAGAATAATAATTCCTAAGAAACGAATTTAATTAAAGTATGAATTTGAATTAGATCTAAGAACAAATAGTGATGAACATGAAAATGAGATTCTGAGGAGTGGACCAAATTTCATCTTCATACACTCTGTTCTGATATTTCAGAACAGAAGCAACACTATTCCTCAAGGATATCTTAAACATGTGTTCCCATAAGAATGGAAACAGGCACTTTGAGTATCTTGTTAGCTATGGAATCATGTGTTCATGCTGTCTCTTGAATTGGCAATTACTAGGAAAAGATGAAAATTCAGTATTTTTTTCAGCTTTCAAAAATTGTCATTGTTGAATATATATTAAATAACCACAGCAGGAATTCTCAACACTGAAAAGACTGTTAATTTTTAATTGGCTATCTGCAAATGAATGGTATTTACCGATCCACTGTTTTTATCACTCCAGTCTTAGAAGGCTTTATACTTCAGTTTTTTTTAAATTGTTAACATAGCTTACATTTTAATAGTTCAATCATATTAAGAAGAGTTATGCAGTCATAACCAATATCAATTTCAGAGCATTTTCTTTTTCCTCATACTGACTGTTGTTAGCTCTCCACTTCCCTGTCCTTCCCCGCCATGCCCCTAAATAATTATCAGTCCAGTTATTGTCTCTGTAGATTTACCTCTCCTGGAATTCATATGTAGAAAGTGATTCAAAACATAGACAAGAAACAAAACAAAACAAAAACAACAGCAATATCAAATCAAAATAGAAAAAGTCAAAAAGAAAGCAGAAAATATAAATTGAAACAACAAAAGCAGGATCAAAAGAGGATCAAATAATAAGGGATTACATTTTCACCTCAGTACCGATATATCTGCATGATGGATTTTACAAAGCTCTCTATCTCATGGCAAGGTTGGTCACATCCCTGAACTATGGTCACCAGAGAGTCAATGGAGACTTCTTCCATGTGAAGACCCATGTGAATTTGGGGCTTCACCGTCACCCAGAGTCTTCTGAAAATGGGTGTTTGGGATTTAAAATTTATACTGCCCCTTACAAACTTTGGATCACACAGAGCTGGTGTGCTTCTTCCATTTGAATTTAGATGAGGCCTCACTTGGTGGCTACTTATTTGAAGTCAAACCTTTAAGACCCCAAACACTATTCTTTCTGATAACAAGGCACATCTGGTTTCTTCACCACATTTTACTCAAGCACCCATATCTTCAGTGATTCAGTACCTTCATGGAAGCCAGTACTTAGTAAGTGAAGAATACCAGGCTAGAAGGATAAATGGCTCTTAGTTTAGGACTAAGATTAAATGCAAGCCCAAAGTCCATTCATATATCTATAGGTTATATGTGTCTCTGGCTCACTTTAAATGCCTCATTATCATTGGATTATAGAAAAAATTATAATTCATCCCCATGGGGCATAATTCTATTTTAGTAGCATTCATTTATCCATGCTATAGAATTTAAAACACAGTTGAAAAAATTGGTGTTGCATGTAAGATTATTGGCACATTAAGTTTATATATTTCTATCAGTGGTAGTGATCACTGAGAAATATCTTCTAATATGAAACATAAATGAAACAAGGCACAGATTTTTAAAAGTAAAAAGGCAAAAACCTGAATTGCACATGTAACAGAAGAGTTCAGATTCCTGACATTAATTATAAATGACCTAGCAAATGAGTCTTTGTGCTCTTTTGCATATGTTTTGTCAGTTTTCACAGGACTCTAGTAACCCTATTAAAGCAAAGGAAACAGTTTAGGAAAAAAATAATATACCTAGATGCATCAATGCACTTATTTTTCCATTCATTTACTCACTTAACAAATATTTAGATGGACGCTAGAGGCATATGAAGTTCAGTAAGAAGTGATTCTTCCTTCCAAGAAACTCTTTGGCTTACAAACATATAAGTAAATAATTAAAACCTCTCCAATAAATGTATAATGGCTAATATGTACCAGGAAGGTTGGAATAAAAGTATGTATAAAAGGTAATGGGACCTCTGAGGTAGATGTTACAGGTATCTAAGATCCACATATTCTTATATTTGACCTTTGGTTTTCCGTAACAGAATATATTGTATTAATATATGGAATAAAACAAAATTCTTGGTGTTATTCAGTTCATTCTGACTCAGAAGTGGTTGTACAAGAAACCATAGTGTGGACCATGGAGTTTCCAACAGTGTTAATCTTGATGAAAACACACTGTCATAGTATTCTCCTACAGAAAAGTTGGTGGAGTTGAACCAGCAATCTTTTAGTTACTTGGCACATGCTTTAACCACCAAAAATTATTAATATATGGAATAAATCTTTGAAATGTAATTATCAACCACTCCCTAAAGATAACAAGCTATTGAGGAAAACCAGATAACTCATGATTCCCTGATTCCACCTCTTACTTTCCCCTCCTTGTAGTGTAGGATTAAAACAACAAACAAAAAACCCTTGGTCTCTGAAGTCAGCAGAACAGGATCAAAGCAACGTGGTCTCAATAAACCTCAGTTTTAAAAGAAATCTCATTGCCACTTTTTCAATTCTGACTCATTGAGATCTTTCAGGACAGGATCGGACTTCACTTTGGCTTTTCAAGACAGTGTTCTTTACCAGTTCAAAATTTACTCCACAAGAAAGATGAGACTATATACACCCACATCATCTGAGAAACCCACAGGACATTTCTCTCCTGCTTTATAGGGGAGCGATGTGGCGTTGTGAGATCCTGGAAGTGGAGGTGGTGGGGATACAAAGAGCAAGGAAAAGAGATTCTATCTTAGAATGAATTGTCTCCTCAACATATGTGCCAACTTGGCTTTGACATGTTCTCAGTGATTTGTCAGTTATATAATGAAATAATGGGGCTATGTAAAGCACCCCCCCATGATAAAATCTGTTGTGATAGAGTAGTCAATTATAAAATAATTATAAGTAGGGTCCTACACCCTTTATTTAATCACATCACTTATTGTAATCACTCACAGAGTGATAGGGTGGAGGGTTCCCCCTGCGGTGTGCCCAATAAAAGCATCAAACAAGAGATACAGGGAGAGAGAAGCTAGCAGAAAGAGAGGAAGCGGACATACTACAACCAAAAAACGAGATTCAGGATCAAAGCAAGGTTCCTGACTGGGGACCTCCTTGACCCTTAGCAAGATGCAAGATACCAAAGCATCATCAAACCAATAGATGCTGAAACGAGACAAAGACTTTCCTGCTAAACTCGAAGTCAACAGAGAGTTAAAGCCTTCACTAAAACTGATGCTCTGCATTGAAATTGTAGCATCCTAAATTGTGAAAGAATAAATTCCCTAAAGCCATCCGCAATAGTGTATCTGAGAGAGCAGGACATGAGAAAACTTAAGAAGCCAAGAAAGTATTTTGTGTCAATACTGTTTTTGATGTTTTTACTAGTGTTCTAAGGAGTTCTGTTGGTCTAGAAGATTATTGATTGTGTTGCTAACCACAGTGTTAATGGTTCAAATCTACCAGTTTGAGGGAAAGATTGGCCTGTCTGATCCGAAAAGACATAAAGCTTCAGAAACCAAGAAAGGGCACTTTTACTTTGCCTTATTGGGTCACTGTAAGTCAGCATTGACTCTGTGACAGTGGGTGGGTTATCAATTGTTTATATCCTTTTCTCATAATTTTTAGAATATCAGATAAAGAATATCCCACATTTCTACTGAAGATACACACTTAATTAGAGATAGTGAAGGACTGTAGTTATGTTTCCTGAACTCCCCTCTAAACTATTTATCCCACAGACAAGGTGGGGTAAATTATAGGTACTCTTTGTCCCACAGACAAGATCTATTCTTAGACATTAATTTATTCAGCCCTTATTTGCAATTAATTAAATGATAATCAACTGATAATAGCAAATGCTTATTCTAAAACTTAACATATTGGCTGAGCCCCGGTGGTGTAGTGGTTAAGTGTGGGACAGCGGCACACTGGCTTGGTGTTTTAAATTCAGCAGCAGCTCTCCAGGAGCAAGGTTGGGAACTCCCACTCCCACCAGAGGGCAGTGATGCCTAAAAAATAAAACTTAACATATTTAAGACAATGACTCTAAGTAATATACTTTTTTTGTTTTTTTTGTTTTAGAGCATCACTGCTCTCCAGTGGTGGGAGTGGGAGGCCCAGCCCCACTGCTGGAATTGAACCTACGTCCCAGTGGGCCGCAGTCCCGCGCACAACCACTACGCCACTGGGGCTCAGCCCTGTAATATACTTTTATAGTTATCTAATAACCACTACACTCATTGAGGTTGGCATTAATGTCATCAATTATTTATACATGAAGTTAAGTAACTAGACGAAAGTTATGCTAATAATGAGTAGAAGAAACAGAATTCAAAGTCAATTTCTAATATACTAGACACACAATTTATTGGCTATTATATATAATCATTTAAAAGTGTAAAAATACTAATATATTCTAGTCCAATGAAGGTTTTCTCACAATACCCATTGGGTTTTATTTTCACCCATACATACAACTTTTTCAAATGACTCTCAGAACTCAGAAATTATCATGTTCACTGGAGACTTCTCAAAAACTACCATGTTCACTTGAAATTTCAAAAGCATACTGGATATAAATTATTAGACGATACCCCCATTGTTTCTATTTTAGCTTGGATCAATACAAGGTTTATCATAGTCCTTTTCTTTCTCAAAAATGCCCACTTTTCCTTTTGAACATAAGATAATACCACCTGCCCCTTACATTCAGCTTTGGACACATGACTTAGTTTGATCCATGCATGTGAATAGCAGTGATGTGTTGTTCTGTCTTAGAGAAGAATGAAAAGTCACTGCAAGATTCTTCATGTCACTTTCCCACTGAAATAAACCCTGAGTCTCAGAATAGGTAACAAATATTTTTCTCTCTATTTATAAACATGAACACATTTTTAAAAGTTTTGTGTATACTAAAGCCAAATTAGTACCTCTATATCCTAAACTCTCACTTCCAAGGATGTTTCCTAAGACATAAGTTCCTTGATAAGTACATATAAGTATACACTGATAAGTACAGAATGTACACCTATTTGTTTATCGCTGCTGATTTCGAAACTCCTAAGGTCAGTGATTCAATCTCACCTGTTGCTCCGTCGGCCAGTGGCTCCTGTAATGATTTAGAGTCTTAAGAAATAGCTGAGCTGAGCATGGTGGCCTAAGTGGTTGAGTGCAGGTTGAGGCCTGCGGGCTTGGGGGTTCAAATCCAACAGTGGCTCTCAGGAGCAGCACTGGGTAGCTCTCACGACCACCAGAGGGCAGTGATTCCCCCCCACACACACAAAAAAAACAAAAAACAGCAACAAAGAAATATCATACAGGCATGCTTTGAGTAAAAATCAATTTCATAACAGTGGATTTGATGGGGGGAGAGTTTGTTTGTTTTTATCACTTGCTATGGTTTACCTGCTCTTTCCTTTATTTGTAGGCCACAAGATAGAGGCTTGCTAAGAGTGGACATTGAAGCAAAGCCAGTGAGTTTGGTTATTTTTGAGTTTTGAGACAGAATACCAGCCCAATATATTTTCCAACGTGCTTTAATCCCAGTCTTGGTTAAGTTTTCAACCGTAAACATTCCTCTTGCACCAGTATACCTTCTGATCGCCATGAGTGGTAGAGCATGTCTGCCACTCTGTGTGTGTGGGGAGCGGTATGTGTGTGGAAATGCACAACCTCCCGGCACTGTAATTTGACAACTCTTTAGATACTTCAGCCAAGGACTTTGGCAGTCTTTGAATTACACCAATTTGAAATTCACATTTTATGGTTAAACCCTTGAAGCAGACTCATTGCCGAGAACAGCACTATATATTGATTTCAAACTTGAACTCATCCAAAAAGGGGTGTTGTAAATCCAAGTGATTGTAAAAGAGGGCTCAGTAGTGTCCTCCACAAGGGAAAGACTTTTCACCTCTTTTTTACATCAACTGCCAATGTGTCTTTAGTGCTTTCTCTGATCTTTATAGCACTCTCTGGAAACTGTATCTTCTGGAAAGGCCTGCCTTCCGGTATTCAGAAACATCTAATTTACCGGGAAGAAGCCACTATAAATTCAGATTTTGCTATCAAGAGATTATTGCTATTCAATAAAACTTATCCAGAGTGAGTGAGATAACTTATTAATGTTCCACTTTCCTTATTACAACCATAGTACTTTACACCAGAGTCAGATACCAAACATTTCTTAAATGGATAGATGGATTCTGCATTTAATATATGTTGCAGTAGAAAGTTGCAAAAACAGTATAAAACAGTGATTCTTAACCCTGGCTACACATTTGAAACACATGGGTTCTTTAAAAGTCTGGCTTGCTCAGCCCTCATCTCCAAAGACAGGAATTTAAATCTGCCTAAGGCAGTCATGAGCAATAAGTACATTTTATAACTGCCTAGATCATTTTCATATGCAGCCAAGATTGAGAGTCATTGCTTAAGTCATCTCTATGAAAGAATCGAGCTATCATCCCCACACTCATAAAGTGTTCTTCATATGTCCTGTGGTGCTCCTAGCTTCCAATTTTGGAACTTTATTTTCTTTCTTGTTGTGCTCATTTCCCCCTTTAATTGTTCTTAACAGTTTACTGAAGGCCCTGAACTAGTTCTGAAAGAAGTATTTCTTAGGCTTCCTCAAACTACAAAGCAAAAAATAAAAAAATTCTGACGCTCAATGCTTTCCATAAAAATGACACTCTCTAATGTCTGCCAGTCAAAGACTTCGGAAACACATCTGCAGACAAAGAAGTTAGGTTTCAATGTAACAACACAAGTTTATTTGTGACTATTTAACCCAGTGTTATCAAATGTTGATTTCCTTTTCCAAACACTTATTCTGTGTGTGTGTGTGTATATATATATATATATATATATATATATATATATATATATAGTTGGGATTTATATATATATATAGTTGGGATATATATTTGGGATTATATATATAGTTGGGATATATATATATATATATATATATATATATAGTTGGGATTTCACTGTAAAGAATCGTTTTAAAAAATTTAGGTTTGTTCTTGCTACACACCGTGGGTAACAGTAGGGCAAACAATAAAAATTCAAAGAGAATAAAGTAGAACTTGCAGATTTTAATTGATATATTGCCAGGGTTGTTCAGAATGTGCCAATTAGGAAGTTGCAGGAACAGTCAGTGGTCCTATCTCAAGTCTGTGAGGGGTTCTTGTTAGATCCATTTTTATATATGATTTTGTCTTAGGACATAACCATTTGGATATGCTGCTGTCAGAAAGTGTGAGATTCAAGATTTTATGATGAACAATATGACTTTGATTTGGTACAATATATCATTTGAAAATATATAAAATTGTATTAGCTTTCATCTCCTGCCTTGTAATATGCCTACCATTCAACAATTATTTTCCCATTATAAGATTGATAGCAAATAAATGATTTTTTCTATCTTCAATAGGATAATTAATACTTAGCTCTATATCTCCCACCTTAGCAAGTGTTACTGATTGAAGTAATGAGGTAAAATGAAAAACAGTTGGAAAGTTGAGTTTTAATGATTTGAATTCAAAATGTCAGATAATTTTAAAGTATATAAGCTATAGTAAAATTATTATATGCAACCACACAAAATCTTTTAAGTTGATTTTTGTTGATTCATTTTTACACCAAGCAAAATATCTTCTTAATATTTTTTTTCAAAAACAAACACCACAAGTTAAATCACTTGTGTTTTTGTGGCTTGAAAATACAGATTCAAATAAATTTTGATTAATAACAAATTTTGTGTGTCAAATGTGTATGAGGAGTTATAATTCTCATCAACATCATAGAAAATAATCAAGGACAATGTGTCTAACTGGAGACTAGTTTTTCTCGTACTTTACTGCACAATAAAACTTAAAGAACAATTTTCAAAAATAACTATTTTTTAATCGATAAGATGATGGCAAAAAATGGTTGATGCATTTAGGAAAGGCAATACAAACAATATGTACACCCATAAAAGGAGTGGGTGTAACTTAGCAGGGAGTTGATATAGTTGGTTAGTAACTATTTCTTGTGAGTCATTGGTAGTTTAGTTCTAGGATTCTCGCCTGAGGAAGATCTGTCCCTTCCAGATTCAATTCCCAGTCAATGCTCTTCAACCGAATCACACACACCCCGACCCAGTTAGTAAAGGCTCATATGTTGCTATGACACAAAACAGGTCATCAGTGGAGCGTCTGGCTCAAAAGAGAATCAGAAGAAAACACTGGCAATGTAGGTCAATAAATCAGCCAATGGAATACCTGTTGTGGCAGTAACCTAATCTGATGTCAATTTGAGGATTAAGAGTGTAGGGGTGGAGATTAGTCTGTCAATCTGGCGATAGCCAATGAGGCCTCTGTTTGGGCATGACATTCTCCTCTGAGGATTCTAGGAAATCCAGCCACATTTCTCCCTTGGAGGTGGGAGATTCAGGACTCACTCTCTGGAAGACATTGCAGCTGACAAGACACATGGCAGTGTGCTAATAGACCCTGTGCCCTGGAAACTGAAGGAGGCATAGGGAAACCCATGCCAGCGTTGAGATGCTTCTACCACCACTTGTTACACAAGACTTTGCACCCACTGGCCTGTGATTGTCCAGGTGTCATTACATGTGTTTTATGAGTCCGAAGAGGACTTATAGATTGGTATCGGACATGTGGGCTAATATCAGACTTATGACCTTGAACCGGACTGGGCCAGGATACCTTCCCAATGTTCATTTCCTCTTGTTTATAAACCTCTTCCTCATACACATGAGTGCTTATGCATTTGTTTCCCTAGCTTACACATTCTAACACACCTGTAAATACAGAGGTCCAGTCAACAACCAATCATCAGAATGATACAGATCCAGGCAGGTACTTTCTCTTATACATGGAGTGGCATGCCTCAAGAAACCAGCCATGAACCAGGGGCTTTATGACAGCTAAAAACTGCTGTCTCTTGAACGTGCTAATGAAGATTAAGCATTGCAACTTTCTGTGTGGATTACACCTCAATGTAAAGATAAGTGCAAGCTATACAACTGGACCAATCGGGAACATCATGATAAGTAGTGAAAATAATGAATTTCTCTAGGATCTCATTTGGCTTTGAGTAGCAATCAATTCTCTTGGAAGTGGCAGTCAAGAGAGCAAAGGACATACTGCATTGAATTAATGTGCTATAAAATACTCTTTCACGTGCTGAAAACCAAGGATGTTTTCAGTTACCTTTTGTGAGAGCTGAACATGGACTAAGAAGGACAAGAAGAAAAGATGTGCTAGAATTCTGGTGCCGGCAAAGAACCCCAGGCCCTTATTGCTACATGACATGACAAAACATAATATTGTTACACCTTACAATTTTGATCATTTGAGCAAGGCATTAGCTGTCAGAGTTTTCCACTGAAAAGTTGCAATGCTTTCTTTAAGTTACACATATGACTCCACTCTTTTTACACTTTACTTCAAATGTGATCAAATGATTAAAGTGAAACAATATGAGACCCACTCATTCAACCAGAAGGTTTCCAGTATTATCTCCTTGCCTATTCTATATATTTTCTGTATCATCTTGTATTCTGAAAAAAACATCAATTATAAAGGAAAGATAGCTGATTTTTTTCACAAGTTGTCCTGAGTAATTTGTCCAGGAAAAATCAGTGTTTTCTTAAAATTTTGTAATGAGTTTTCTCTAATTCCACCCCTATACCTGTTGCTGCTGGATCAATTTCAATCCATGGCAACTCTGTAGGACAGAACATAGCTGTTCTACATGGCTTACAAGACTGTACTCTTTACAAAATTAGACCATCACACATCTTTTTTTTTTTGCCAGCTAATGGGTAGTGAGTTCAAACATCTAAGCATTGTACCAATAGAACACAGTTACTGAGAGAATTGCTACAGGTTCACCACTGGCAATAATTGTGTGGCAAAGAGTATACTAATAAAAACAAATGTATTATACTTTACTCTGGAACTTAAAGTTTCCAGAATGAAACTCGAATTCTCTACCTTTTACTGAACAAAATTATAATAAGAATTTTTAATTACATGCCGTGTAACATAGACTTTCACTACCAGTTCTTTATATTCACTTTGATATCCCTTTCCCTGATTTTCTTTTTCTATGGAAGCTGTACATGCTTACTCAGAGCCCATATTCCAAATCTTGAATAATTTAAAGAAAGTACCTTGAAAGCTGAATCACTTGGAATCCAATATACACTTGGCAGCACAAGATGAAGAATTCAGATTTTATGCTTGGATAACTTGAATATGACTGAACTTGGTCCAAAGTTCAAAGAGGCTGAGAGCAGTGATCTAACACCTCCCTGAAAATGGGCAATTAATGGCACTTAAGCTGACTGCAACCAGAATACAGTCTGACAAGAGGAAAAACCCCGTGCTTTGCAGCTATGAAGCATGATGGTGAAAAATGCCTGCAGGGACCAAACTGGGCTACAGCACTCTCTTGTAGTCAGCATCCTGTGCAAAGAGTGGGAGATGGATACAGGAGTTAAAAACCCTATTCAAAAGTCATCACACAAAATGCTGAGTTTTGCACTCACTGTACCTAATTAATAAGGTATTAAAATCAGTGACTATGTTTTTGAGAAGGATGACTAAAAATTGTCTGTCTCATTCCTATACTTCTATGTAGATGGGTCATATCAATTAAAAGAAAGTAATATTACCTTTGGCTTAAATATTTTAAATAATAAATTATGTTTATTTCATGGTTTATCTTTAGGATAATATTTTCATTGACTTGAAATCTTACTTAACTTCCAAGCAATCTTGTGAGTTATATTAATTTATCCCTCTTGTTAAAAATGCAGAAAATGAGAATGTAAGTAGTTCACATCAGATTATATAACCAAATAGACAAAAGAAAGCAAAAAGACATGGTTTCAGAAAAATCTAAAATGATTGAGACTAGTACTCATGTAGAGAGTATTTTAGTCAAATAACAGAAGCATAAGTTCTGTAGACTAGTAAAATTTGACATTATAAATTCAGGGTTAGCTTGAAAGCTCAAATACTGACCTCAAACCATAAAATGACATGAAGTTTAACAATGTTCTTATAGTACTTTGATGAGGAATCATCAGTCTCTCAATACTAACAATTGGCTAAATGCATTGTCTAAAAATTTTAATATCTGTACAAAACAAAAGTCAAACTCATAAAATCAATGAAATCGTCTTTGAGAGAGAGAGAGAGAGACAGAGAGAGAGAGTAAATGAAAAGCAGAACAGTTTGCTGTTGATGCTAATTGCCATTGTGTGAGTTCCAACTCACAGGGTCTCTAGCTATCTAGCTACAACAGAATAAAAGGCAATGAGGGAAGTGGTTCTGCCCTTCTTGTCAACTGGTGCTGATGAGCCCATTGGTGAAGGCACTCGGTCAATTCATCTGATGGAGAAACTTCCTCTTTCGCTAATTCTCTCTAAACATCTACTAAGCATGATGTTTTTCTCTGGGAATTGATCCTTTCTGGTAAGAAGTGCAAAATAAGCAAGATGAAAAGTTACTATCTTCACTTTTTTCAACATAGGTTTGTTCTTTTAGCAGTCCCTGTTGTAGTCAATGTTATTCATCAAGACCATGATTCATAGGAATGTTTTCCTACAATATTTTTTATCTCTACAGAATCCGATTCATTTTCTCCATGGAGTAACTGGTAGACTTGAACAACTAACCTTTGCATTGTACACTTGAACAACTTAAACACCATATTTCCAGGGATAGTTATTGAAAAATAATAATAATAGTTGTAAAAGCTGATTATCATCCCAGATACATAACTAGAGAGTGTACGAGGTACAGAAAGGTCATCTTTCCTTCATTTATCATTGAGTTAAAAAATAACGTTGCATTGTGATTTGGGTTAAAAGCAAACATAGCAAATAGTTTCCCAGTACACATTTTCTACACACATTTTCCAATGACATTGGTTGCACTCATGAGGAATGGAATCATGAGGAAGTATATTATTTGGTAACACATTGAGAAGAATTGCAAAGGGAAACAAAGTTTTTAAACTATTGGTCATGATCAATAGTTTAGCCAATACATGGCATTTTGTGGGAAGATTTTGTGTCAACTTGCTGCACTTGTGGAATTGTATGAATAGTGTACATCCGTTTAAAAACCTACAGTGTCACTCTAGACTGATATGTAGGATCATTATCAGTCAGAATTCACTTGAACCCACTGAGTTTGAGTGCACTAGCAGAAGACAAAGACCCTCGGCTTGACAGATTGACATAGGGACCAAAACAATGGCTCAAACATATTCATAGTTGTGCAGGTGACACAGGGCTGGGTGGTGTTTCATTCAGTTGTACAAAGGGTTCTGATGAGCAAAAGGCAATGAGATGAATTCTAACAACAAAAGCTAACAATAACTCTGCTTCTTATGTGCTTAATTACATATATGAGTGTACTTAATTATATATATGAGTGTAAAAGGAGAGGGGATTTTAAAAGTTTGTAGTAAAATTCTATGATCTTTAGTTTCATTTTTTTACCAACTTTTAAAATTTTTCTCCTAAGTATATATATTCATATTCAAGATATTTATAAATATAGATACCCCTATATATACAGTCTTATGCATATGTATGCAGACGGATGGATGGATGGATAGATAGATGATAGATAGATAGATAGATAGATAGATAGATAGATAGATAGATATACTCTCTTCTGACATCCACATTGATCTTTCTTTCAGAGTTTTCTTTTAATTGAAAGCTATTTTATTTTATGTTTTATATTTACCTTTTTGCTTTCCTCATGAATGATGGCATTAATGTCTTCCTACAGATCGTCAGGTCTCTGTCATTAGTTTTCAATGGATAAAATCTGTTTTTGCAATGTCTGTGAAATTTAGGTGGGATAGACTCAAGTGTGTGTTTTAGCACTAGTGTATTTGTTTCCTTCAACTCTATTCAGAACTGATGCCATCTGAGCAGTTCATGGTCTCTTTCACACTCAGTCCCTGGTCTCGTCTTAATAGCTGATATTGAGCTTCTCCATTGTGTCTTTCACGACATGTAATCAGTCTGATTATTCTGTATTCCCTCATGGAAAATCTATGTGAATAATCACCTTTTGTGTTTTTGAAAAAAGACATATACTATCAAGTTGTTTTCAAAATTCTTTCATGTGATCTTCACCTTCATTTTTATCACAAAGACCATATTTTCCAATGACTGTTAATTCCTATTAATTTCATCTTTGACATTCCAATTACCAGTAATTATCATTGTACCATGATTGCATGATTTGTCAAATTTTTACCAAATTTTTGTCAAAATAGCTGGTAGAATTCTTCAAATTTGCATCACTCATTTCCATGGTCACTGCATAAATTTGAATAAGAGTTATATTATTTGGATTTCCTTAAATCCAAGCAATATGAAGATATATATGTATATATATAATGCTATCATAGATAGCATTGTACATCATGATGGTTATTTATTGCAGTGTCATTTTTGACAATGATTTCCATTTCAGTACTCTTAATTGTGTTATTTCCAGTATTGTAAATAATAGGATTTTGTGATTCAAAATTGCCAATACCAGTTTATTTTAGCTCCCTACTGCCTATGATATTGATCTTTATGTATTCCATTTCATTTTTGATGCCTTCCAATTTTCCTAGATTCACACATTCCAAGTTCTGGTCATTAACAATTTTTGCAGCTGTTTTTCTTTACCTTGAGTCATGTTCCATCAGCAAAAGAAAATTCTGAGGACACCTCTCCGGTAGGTTATGATATACCCAACTCACATCATCATTGTTGATTTCATTCCTGGCAATTGGCACCTCCTCAGTCACAATTCAAGTGCCTTCAGACTAAAGCATCCCATCATCAAGCACTATCTCCAATAATGTTTTGCTTCCATTCCTTAAACCTTTAGTATACAATAGTGTTTTGAAGCAATGCATAAAGTTTTCAGTTGTTCCTTCCTTCAAAGTGGGGAGTGGAGTCTTTCCTCGCTGTTCTTAGTCTGGATGCTATGCGACAACACATTCACTCTGAGTGACCATGATGGCATTTGAAATAACAGTGATATAGCTTTGGCATCACAACAACGCAGAAGTCTCTACAGCATGACAAATTGATAGACAAGTGCTCACCCCGGGGATGGAAGGGAAGATACAATTATTTTGTGGAACTAAGAGGGCCTAGAATCACCTTAGGTTATATGCAATTCTGCAATGTAATCTTTAATGTATCATTATTAGCTATAACACCTAGCTAGTGAATGCATTATGGAAAAGTAACTGGGTTTGACAAAAAAAAAACAAAAAACTTTTCAATAGAGTCCTGCAGCTCTAGAGGATATTAGCATATAACCTAAAGTCATTCTAGGCACTCTTGACTTAACAAAATAATTCTATCCCTTTTGTTGTTGTTGTTGTTGTTGTTACTCTACGCATGAGAAAACTACAACCAAAAAACAACAAAAAAAACAGCAAAACAGAACAATAAATAAAAGCCGTCATGCTTTCTTCTAAAGGCAAATAAGCTTGACTGAGTTTCTAATTATATATTTTTGTCACAGAAATAGTTTGTAGTTTAATGTTCTGAAATCCTTCTAAATGGACTGCCTTCTGTGGACATTCCAAATGTTAATAAATACATTCCCATTCTTCCATGAGATTCAAGCTAGTTCCCATTATTTTCACTATTGTTTATTTTGAATGGTTTGATAATGTATTTCTTAAAGAATTAGCATTGCCATCTGCAAATTCAAATAACAGCATTGTCCTATGCAAACTAAAATGACATTGAAAAATGGGATACATATTTTCATACGAATATCTAACTCTTCAGAGATCCTCAGATTTCTAGGAACAAAATAAACCACATCTGTTGCTTTTGAGTTGATTCTCTTAGCGACGCTACAGCACAGTGTATAACTGTAGAGTGCATAACTCGTAGAGTGTCGAGTGTCGACTCTTGCTGAGAGCTCACCACCACACCTTTTGAACTGTGACCTTGTCCCTTAGCATCCCAGCTTTTAACCCCTGCACCACTTGAACTTCTAGAAATAGAATATGTAGTGGTTCAGCAAGGACTAGCTAGATCCAAATAAACTCTAGTCAAACTCTGGTCTCCAAGTTTAAAAAATATTGTTACACCGCCTTGCTTCTTTTAAGTAGAGTGTAGAACATAATCTATTTTGAAACTTTTAAGAACATCAAACTACAAATTATTAATGCCAGAACATTTAATTTCTTACACTCACCCACACATATGTATATATGCCAAAACATGTAATTGGGATTATAATAGTATTTACCTTTTAAGATATTTGTCATACTAGGTCAATTCATGTAATCTACTCTGAAAACTAAGCCAAAATTACCTATAAATACTTTTACCACTACAGTAAAAACCTGTGAGAGCGGCTACTCCAAAAGATTGCCTTTCCTGAAATAGCTTCCATATATTGAACATTAGTTCAATACAGTATGCCATGCTAGGAATTTCATGTATGTATTAACATTTCTTAACCCCATAAATGAAGTTATTTCCAGGTGCTATCCAGTCAGCTCTAGTTCATAATAACCCTATGCATAGCAAAATATGACCTTGCTTTTTTCTTTGCCATTTCATAATTGTGATTGCGTTTGAGCCATTTACACAGTGGCTTCACTGTGTAAATCTGTTTTTGAGTGTTTTATTTTCTTTCTCTGCTCTTTTCCAGGAACTAGCTTGTTTTTTTCTCTTGTTGTGTTCCAATTGACTGCCACTTTATCAATGTACAAGTTCCACATGAATAAGATTAAATGTTTTGTAATTCCTATTCTTTGAAATGCTATGCAGAGTTTGTTATGCTCCACATAGTCAAATATCTTTGCACAGTCAATAACCCACAAGTAAACATCTTTCTGATATTTCTGGGTTTGTTTTGTTTTTTTCATGTACTACTAAGAGACAGTCACTTGAACAGAACAAGAGACTATTGCATGGCTAAAATGGGGAACAAATGTCAGGGTTATATTCTTTCACTGTACTTATTCAATCTTCATGCGCAGCAGCCAATCAAAGAAGCTGGACTCTATGAAGAACACAGCATCAGCCTCGGAGGAAGGTTTAGTAAAAATTGTTGATATACAAATGACACAATCTTGCTTGCTGAAACTGAGGAGGACTTGAGGAATTTGCTGCGGAATATCAAAACCTTTAGTGTGCAGTGTTTGTTATGAATTGCCACTGAATGTACAGAAAAAAAATCCTCACATAAGAACCAGCAGTCAACATAATCACAAATAACAAAGGGTTAAATCTGTCAAGGATGTCATATTACTTGAATGCAAAACAAGCACCGTGGAAAGAGCAGTCAAGAACACAAAGGACATTGCATTGAGCCGAAACCTTCTTTAAAGTTAAGCAGCAATGATATCATGCTTGAAGAATAAGGTGTATCTGTTCCAAGCCATGGTCTTTGAAATCACTTCCTATGCATGTGACAGTTTGACAGTGGTTATGGAACACTGCAGAAGAACAGGTGCATTGGAATTATCTGTCTTGTATAAGTGCAACCAGAATGTTCCTTAAAGGCAAGGATGGCAAGGGTTCATCTCATATACTTTGGATATGCTTTCAGGAGAGATCAGTCCCTGGTAAAGGGCATCAGGAAGTAGAAAGTAACACGGAAAAGAGTAGGCACTCCAGAAGGACACAGTGGCTGCAACAAATGGTTTAAGCATTCTGACAGATGTCAAGCACAGGACCACAGAGAACTTGTTTCTTTTTGTACACAGAGTTCCTAGATTTTAGAGCCAACTCAGCTGTACCTAACAAGAACACACCTGTGTCAGTCTGGGTAGACTAGAGGAACAAATTTCAAAGACACACATATGGATATAAGAAAAGGTTTATATATAAGAGGAACAGGACATTGAAAAATCATCCCAGCTTAGTCCAGGTCAAAATCATAAGTCCAATATTAATCCATATGCCCGAAATCAGTCTACAAAGTCTCCTTCTGACTCACAAAGTCACAGGTCAGTGGGTGGAGAATTCTGGTGCTGGCAGGGGTCTCCCCATGGCTCCTTGCTTCCATGACTCCGGGTCCATCAACAGCATGCCACTCCAGCTTCAGAGGTCTGGCTCCATTGGGGCAAAGCCATGTGGTCTCTCCACCGCCTCCTCCAACTTCTCGGATGCTGCCATCTTGTCTTTTGTGTGACTCATCGTCTCTGAGACTAACTCACAACAACTGGGGAAGATATCTTCTCATCTTCATGAGGGAAATCTCGTGATATTTCCCAGAAGTCTCAGGAGAAAGCCATGCCCACATAGAGGCCTCATTGGCTACTCAATGGCTATCTCCAGATTACCAGGCTAGACTCCACCCGTACATTTCAATCATGAAATTAACATAAGCACATGACTGCCACAATACCCTCTTGATCAAATACCCAAAGCACCTCAGACTGAAATTTGACATCTTTGCCTCTAAAGAACAATCTGTTTTACTTCTTCTAAGTCTCATGTGTTTATTCTTTGCGGGGGTCGGGGGGAGGGAGACACTAAATTCACTCCCATGTATTTAACTCCAATTTACAATCACCCAGGGGGACAAAATAGAGTGGCCTCTCAAGGTTTTCAATGTCTGTAAATCTTTATGCAAGCAGAAAGTTTTATCATTTCCTGAAGTGTGACTGGTAAAGTCAAACTGCTAACCTTATGGTTCACAGTCCAACATCTAACCACTAAATCACCGGGGTTCCTGTTTTCTACACAGTCCATCATAATTTCAATATTTACCAACATCATCATTCATATGCATTGGTTCTTCTCCTCCCTTTTCTATCCATTGTCCATCTTTCACGTGTTTTTGAGGTAATCGAAAATACTATTGCATGAGTCAAGCCACAAAGTGCTATCTGTTCTTTAACATATGAGAAAGGTGTTGTATAATATTCCAAATTTTAAAAATTACTGCTTCCATGATGTTGATTATAGAGTCAAGGAAATTGAAATGGAATCCTTGGCAGCTTCAACTTAAATCATGTCTCCATTTATCATGATATTGGTTATTGTTCTAGTTGTCCAATTGTGAAGACATTTGTTTCTCCAATGTGTTCGTCTGGGCTCTCTAGAGAAACAAAGCCAGTGAGATATTTTACATATATATGTGTGTGTATGTATATATATGTATACACACACACATAGTCTTTTTATCTCCCCCACTATATATAAAGAAAATTTAACAAAGTATGAAAATGAGCCACATGGCTGTTAGTATGGGTGAGTCCCATTGAATTTCAAATCTGTGGGTTTGATAGTAAGCAGAGATTTCAGAATTGATGAACTCAAGATTTACAGAAACTGAAGAGGCAAATTAATCTGAGGTCAGTAGGTGAGATTTATGACGAGAGAAGTAAATTAATTTTAGGTTGACAAATCAGATAGGAGGTTCCTGATGGCTTCTAGGGTTGAAAGGCAATATAACAACCATGGCTCAAGTTCAAAGACCTAGAGGTTGATGAGCTATGTAAGGATCCAAATCCAGAAAAAGAAACCAAGCTTCCCATGGTACATATTTATATAGAAAGTAGGCCCCAAATCCAAGAAAGCCTATCAAGTGCACCAGAGTAGTGACCCAAGTACCAGGGTTGTACACCACTTTAACCTTCTTACATTTCCTTCACGGCCCCACAGCAGTTCCCATCTTAGAATTGTTGACGTTATACTTTGTCACACTGTGAGCAACTGTTGTTGCAGTATTTGTTTTTGTTATTGTTAAGTACCATCGTGTCAGTTCCAACTGATAGTGACCTTACACCCAACATAAGGAAACACTGAGAGTCCTGCATCCTCTTCATAATGGTTCCTGCACTTGAACGCATCGTTGCAGTAATTGTGTCAATCTGTCTAGTTTGGGCCTTTCCTCCTTTTTACTGGCCTTCTACTTGACTAAGCATGATGTCCTTCTCCAAGGACTTGTTTCCAAGGACAACAGGTCCACATTTCATGAGACTAAATCTTGCCTGGCTTGCCTCTAAGCATAATATGGTAATATGGTAATTCTCCCAAGAAAAGTTTTTTCTTGTTTTGTTTTTTGTTTTGTTCTTTTTTTTTTGGAGGGGGGGGGCAATCACTGCCCCCGGTAGTCGAAGTAGGAGGCCCAGCCTAGCTCCTGGAGAGAGCTGTTGGGTTTGAACCTCCAACCCAGTGGGCCGCAGTCCCGCCTCAGCCTCGGTTCTTTTGCAGTCTGTAGTATTTTCCTGTTTGCTATATTGAGATGAACTTGCCTGTCAGTAAAGACTTCAAGTAGCTATCAATTTATTTCCCCCCCCCTTTTTTTTTTTAATCCACTTACTTCACTACTAAGGTAGCAGTCATATGAATTCTGGAGGGATTGCTTTGTTTTGTTTTGCTCTGTTTTTTTATTTTTTATTTTAAAGAAACATACTATGAATTTTTACATAACCCATCTTGAGAAATTCAATGACTAACAATATCCTATTAAACCCTCCATTTATATCTTTTTTCCCTCCCCCCCCTCACACCCAATATCCTTCACTGGAACTTTCAATATCATTCACAAGCACCACACTTCAAACATAAATTCTTCATTAGTCTTCCTCATTCAATGTCCAACTTTATAGGGATAAGAGGCAATTGAAAATATTGTGACTTGGATAAGCTTCACCATAGTCCTGAAAGGAGCCTGCTTTTGAACACTCTAAGGAAGTCATGTATAGACGATTTATCCGGTAAAACACATCCTTGGATCTCTTGACCGCTGCTTCCAGGAGCATTGATTATGGATTCAAACATGACAAAGTCCTTTACAAAGTCACTTTTTTCACCATGTTTGATGCAGTCACCTATTTGTCCCATTGTGAGAATTTTGGTCTTCTTTACATTGAGTTGTATTTCATACAAAAGCCTGAAATCCTTGATTTTCATTGACATATGCTTCACACCTTCCTCACTTTCAGCAGGCAAGGTTGTGTCATCTGTATATCACAGGTTGCTAATAAGCATTCCTCCAATCCTGATGCCACATTCTACTTCATGTGACCTATGGCAGCGGTTCTCAACCTGTGGGTCATGACCCCTTTAGGGGTCGAACTACCCTTTCACGTGGTCACGACAACAAAATTGCAGTTATAAAGTAGCAATGAAAATAATATAATAATTTTATGGTAGGGGTGAGGGGTATCACCACTACATGAGGAACTGTATTAAAGGGTTGAAGCATTAGGAAGGTTGAGAAACACTGAACTAGAGGTGAGAGGATAAAATCCTGACAGATACTATTTCTCATATAATTCAACTTTCCCATGGCTAAACCACTTAGACTCCTAACTCAACACCATTGGCACAAAACCTAACAATCACATTTTTTATAGAGATATACCCCACGTCAAAGAGGAGTAGTCAGATCATCGGCATGGGCTTCAACTTCCCTTGGCTTACAGAAAGAAAAGTTGTGACATCTTCTGACAATGGAATAGAGGCCACATCCTTTTTCTATGAAAGGACCAGTAAGCAATAAAGGATGCAGTTTTAGTGCAGCTGGCAGCCAAGTCTCTCTCTCTCTGACCTCAGCCTCTCAGCCACATAGACCTTGACTTCCATGTGCCAGGAAAACCAACCTACCTCTCCACCTCAGCGGCTCATATTTTTAGGTCTGAGGGGTATGGACACTCTGCTCTGGCTTTGCATGTCTCCTTTGCTTTGTCCCATCATATCTATGCCCGGGTCACTGGACTTAGAATCGCATGGCCACTGTTAGCTCTGCCAATTCAGACAGGGATTTTGAATGTGCTCTGCTGATGTTTTGTCTTCATAGATAATGCTAGGACTCTCTCGGTTTATACTTCTAGGGTGCCTGATTCTTATAGGCAGGGAAATGGCAAATAAAACAGACTGAAATCCTTTTTAATGGTGTTCCTCAAACCCTGCTTGCATGGTCACTCTGGATCATCTGATGAGTGTTAGTTACAGAGACCTGGATAGAAGAGGCAAATTAAGACATTTTACTTTGCAGCATGCCTGCCTGTTGCAGTTCGCTAATGACCTTTGCTTTTATTCTGAGGCCTCATGCTTCTTCCTATAAGTGGGCTTCTCAGATTGCTTGCTCAATCTACAGAGTTGGCAAAATCAGTGACAGGATACAGTGATAACACACACCTGTTCTTATTTTAAACCATTCCATATCATCTTGTCTTATTAGAAAAACTGTCTCTCGATCTATGCACAGGTCCTGAATTAGTGTAATTAAGTGTTCTAGAATTTCCAATATTGGTAATGCAAAGCATAGACCATTAAGTCTATATAGTTAGATGCCTTTACATAATTGACACAATTAGCAAAAATATATCTTCCTGATATTCTCTGTTTTCAGTTATGACCAAACCTACATCAGCAATTCCATCTGGCATTTCAAGTCATATCCTAAATTTGGCTTGGATTTCTGGCATCTCCCTCTCAAGGCAATGCTACAACTAATTGTGAATTTTCTTCAGCAAAAACTTGCAAGCATGTGCTATCAATTATATTGTTCAATAGTTTATGCTTTCTATTGGGCTACCTTTCTTTGACTTGGGCTCCAGCGTAGATCTCTTCCCCTCCATAGGCCGGATTCCTTTTTCCAAATTTCTTGTTATATGCTTGTGAGTGCTTCCAGTGCTTCATCAGCGTGTTGAAATTGTTCACATGGTATTCTAGGAATTCTGAGAGTCCTGCTTTCACCAAATGAGCCTAGTAGAGCATGCTGGCCTGCAAGATATGCAGTGAATCTCATCACCATCTCCAAGGGAGAAAGTGGTGAGGCTTTCTGTAGCCTTAAAGATGTATAGAGTTATAAGCTCACAGGAACAGTTTGACTCTCTTCTGTAAGTGTGCTATGAATAAGAACCATTGCTTGACAGTAAATTTGAATTTGAATTTATTTTTCAATGAGTTTGGTGTTTTGTTTTCCACCAGTTCCTTTAGTGCACCTGGGAATTCTTTCTTAAATATCTTTAGTCCTTGATTGTATGCATGCTACCTCTTGAAAAGTTGATGCAGGGGTGAATGGGTGGACTGTGTTGGTACTTGAATTCTGTTCCTTCTGACTCCTACCACGTACCACATCCTCCAACACCTTTCTATCCTGCCTTGGCTAGGCTAAATGAACCCTTCTAGTTTACCTCTTGAATGGAAAAAAAGTAATAAAAGAACCAACTTCTAGTACAGTTGATTAGAACAGCTTTTACAACTGTGGTGTAGTATAATTTAAAATGCAAGCGATTTGGTGACACATACTGCTAGCAGCCATGTCCATACACAGTGCTCCAATAGTGATCTTCATTTCACAAATTTTAAAATGGTGTACATCTGTCTAATATTTAAACAGATAGAAATGGAAAAAGTCTGAGAATGTCTTCTGCTTCATCCCAAAGGATAATCAACCTATTGATTCTTTGTCTTTAAAGATGAACTTGGGAAAGAGTTTGATTAGCTCACAGATAAATGACTGTAGTGAGCAATAATGCAAGTTTCCACTATCTAGGCATCCTAGGTGATGCACATTTTGAAGAACTTAACTGCCAACTGAAAGGGTTAAATCATCTGTTCTCAACCAGTGAGTCGAGACCCCTTTGGGGGTCACCTGATTCATAACGGTAGCAAAATTAGAGTTGTGAATTAGCTATAAAAATACTTGTATGGGTGAGAAGTCATCACAATATGAGCAACTGTATTAAAGGGTCACAGCATTAGGAAAGTTTAGAACCACTGGGTTAAGTCACCAAACTATTAACCCAAAGGTTCTGGGGAAGATATCTTCACAATCTGCTTCTGTAAAGACAAACTTGAAAAACCTGTGGCATAAAATTCTACTCTGCACTCAACGGTTGCATGAGTCAGAAATGACAACACAACTGAAAACAACTACTCTTGAAAGTCTTGGAATCATTTACCAGAATTTCACATGCTTCACTCAGATCAGGCCCATATGCACCGGGCAAGAAAAAGCCATATATAAGAACTGTTCAAGAGTATGTATTTGTGTACATGTATGATGGAATTGGTTATTTCTCTTTCACATCCTTAAAATGAATGCAGAGAATGATACTGTAAAAGAACATAATCTATGTAGTATGTGAATTCGTCTTTAAATTGGTGAAGAAATCAATGAGGCTCTTTTCTACTGGGAACTGTTTTCATATACTAGGAAGCAAGCAGTACTGTCAGCCTATGCAGTTGAAACCCTGCAACTTCCAGACGAAGCAGCAGAAGTTCAGGTCTGATAAGAAACTTGTTGGAAATGACCTGACTTGTAGACAGGCTGTTACCAAGCACACTTCTAACTGAAGATTCTCTCCTTGCTCAGCAAGAACAACTAAGCAGGAAGTCTCGCTGACTCTGTAATAACAGAAAATTATTAGAGAGAAGTAATCTTGCAAGAGAAAGCATGGAAAAGGTTTTTTTAAATAGAGAAGCCTTGTGAAAGGGGCCGTGTGGAGGTGCCTTAGACAACTCAGACCATGTCTCTCTGAACACGGGAAAAGGAGAAAATGTTAAGGGTGTTGACATGGAAAGGACATTATGTTTGTTTATTCAAGAAGGTGGACAATTCCAGAAATTGAGTTCACTTGAGTCGGGTTATGATAAAGGAGTGCACATCAATAGGTGTTCAGAAGGAGGGCTGCTACAAAGGTTTAGGGGTGGGGCATAATCTTTATCACTTAGTATGGGTTGGTGTCCATACTAAGAGTAGTTTCTTAAGACTTGAAGAACCCACTCTGCCCATGTGTTCTTTACTCTTGGGTTCACTTCAAGGTTACCACCAGCTGGTCTACTGCTGCTCCTGTATACAATCTAAGCTGGATAAATGCTGAGTGCTGCAGACCAGTGCGTCTAACTGGAAAACCCATTATTCTTGCAATGGTGGATGGAATTGAAAAGGACTCCGGTTATGTTAAGATAGCACAAGTGTAAATTTAACTTGCGGTGGGTCTGAGTGGGTCCCCCTGTGTTGGCCTGCAGAAAGTCCTCAGAGTCACCTGAACGTGAGACATAGGGATAGAAGAGTCCACCCCCTTTCCGCACCAGCTTCAAGTCCAATGATAAATTGATCTCATCTCTTATGATTCTGATTAGAGGGTTTCTAACTAAACCATGTTATGTAATTAGTTCATTAGGAGAAATAAGCAACAATGACTAAATGAGTTATGCGTTGGTTTTTTAAAATAACTTATTGATGACATCATGGAATGGGCTTTCTAAACTTAAAGCAACTATTTCTAGAATAATATATTATAGATACTGTCAGTAAATGTTCTGTCAACCAAGGTTACAACACAATATAGAAACTGAGCAAAAGTACTTCTGCACCAAAATATTTTTCTTAAGTTCTATGATTTTAGATAATAAATTTTACTATCTTTATTTTTACATATTTACTTTGAGAATAAATCATTCACTATGTAACTCGTCCCCAGTTACCTTCTGGTGAAACATTTAAATTTCAAGGAAATGAAGAGTGAGATGGTCCAATTTCCAACGTATGTAGCGTACGCAAGATGACTTTCTAGACACTGAAACAATATAAAACTAAATGACCTTTACTTTAAAATTCAAGCATTGCTATTATTTTAAGGAAAAAATATAATCCAGTTCTTTTCCCCACATATTCAGAGCTCCGAGAGAAAATCTGATAGAACAATATCACTTTGAAAGCCATCACCAACGTTTCTGCTTTATCTGGGACTGAGGGCTTTCCCAGAATTTAGAACTTGGAGTGCGAAAGCGAGGACAACCTCAGACAAACTGACTGACTCATCACTTTATGTTGTTCTTGTAAGATCCTGTCGACTCCGCCCCACCCCCACCCCAGCCTCCCTCTGTCTAGCAGAAGGATGCACTGCTCACTCCTGCACCACCCTCTCCATGGCGCCTCTGTACGAGCCCAGGCTGCAGCTCAGTAGTCACTCCATTGTCTTTCTCATACAGCAGGCTGAGCATCCAGTTTCCTAAAAGATGGTTGCTTTATCTAGACAGTCTCATGTGTACCATCTTCTGATGGAGTCTGTAGGCTATTTATTATCTTTCTAGACCACAATTACTGTTTGTACATTTTATGTTGTTTCCGCTGTTGTCAAGAACAACCACAAGAGAACTCAACAGCATACAACAATGCTTGCATAATTTGCATGTTGAAAGGCTCTGTTGTCTAGGATGTAGTCCCTGATTCTGCAAAAGATCTTGCCACGTAAGTGTCTAAAACCATGCTTGTCTGCATGGTCCAAGTTTGAAAGACTGTGGCAGTAGCCCTAATGTAAGACAGATGGGAACCCTAAAACAGTTAACACATTAAAGACTGGATATATTCTCTTACCAACTTACCCCAAGGTCCATGTATTTTTTCATTTGTTAGCTTTTTGTTGGTTTTTTTTGCATTAAACCATAAAAGGATGGTTTTTGCATGAAACCATAAACACAAGCCAACTTTGGATCCGTCTGCAATGTGTTTGAAAACAGTAGATAGTCTGCTAAGATGCGTGGTTTCAGTTTTCACTAGTGTAGCAAAATTTTCTTTTTAGCCAGCTTACTGTATTCTCTCTTGGACTGTGAGTACGGGACTAGCAAATGCCTTTAAAATAAATGATCATTTATTCCAATTCTAAAATGTTCTGTTATGGAAAACAACAACTGAGTAGTGCAGCTGAGGGAATAGTGTGGTAAATTGGGACATGGAGGTGTGTAGGCTTTCGGGGCCTGAGGTTTTAAATGCCTTGCCAATGCTGATCCAGCATATTTCATTTCCAGCATTAATAACTATGTGGCATTAAAGAAATGCTTACTGATAGAGCATTTTATGGTCTTGTGTTTTATTATCTCCGTCTTGGAAAATGGTAGCCACTAATAATCTAATAGAGAGGAGAAACTCACTTCACTAATTTATTATAGCCCATAAATCTGGACAGGGTATTTGCTTATAGGAAAAATTCCTTATTTCTGCCAAATTACAAAGCTCACAAAGCTTTGTGGATGATGTAAAGCTTTTGGTCACATGCCTTCTGGATTCATGAAAGATCTACCAAGATCTGGCACTTTGAAATTGTCCTATCTTATTCATGCTTGGTAGGTTTCTCTCGATTTATTTGCCTGTGATAGGAAATTCACACTGACTAGATTAGGCGGCCCCTGTTTCTTTACCAATATGTGTCATGGAATTAAAGAACTGGGTTTTGACAAAGCAATGTCAATAATCAGCGTATGCGTGATGTGGACATCATTAATTGTGTACATGTGAGGCAAGTAATTACACTAAGAGCCTCATAGCGCAGATATTGTAGAGTTCATATTTGTATTAAAAGCTAAGTAGCCACGCCCACATGGAGACAGGGGGACACAGAGGTTGAAAAGAGAGCTGGTCCAGTCCCCACGATGGCCCAAGCCCTGCCCATGATGACCAGAAGACTACGCGCTTGTGGGAACCTACGCCATAGTGGGGGCAGGGCACACAACAACAGGACCTGACATACGGTCTCCCTACGGAAGCAGACAATGGCAGAGAACATTTTGGGGTTCATATGGTGGGGAAGATATGTGGTCTGAGCCCCCAAAATGAACCTAATCAAGAAAGGAGCACTACTGGGTGGATACTCGAGAGAAGAGAAAGACTGGACCAATGGTCCCTGGGGAGACGCGGGGGAGAGTAGAGAGGAAAGGGGGCCTGGATAGGCTCAGGGATGGGAGGAACAAGTGATCTGCAATTGGTGGCGAGGAACGTATGGGAGGCCTGTTAGGGCTGAAGTAAGGGTAATGTAGTAGGAAGTACTGAAACCCAAATAAAGGCCGAGCATGACAGCGGGACTGGAGGAAGGCAGAAGGAAATAGAGGAAGGGACTAGAAGACAAAGGGCACTTGCGGAGGTCTAAACACAGACACGTACATATGCAAATATAAGTATATATTATAAGGTGGGAATGAATCCAGATACATATATTTATATGTTTAGTACTAAGGTAGAAGCCAGACTTTGGACCCCCACCCAGGCACTCTCCCTCAAGGCAAGAGCACTTTGTTCTATTAATCTGGCATTACAGGATGCTCACTGGCCCAATATGATCACTGAAATCAGAGAGGAACATAAGCAAATGTGGTGAAGAAAGCCGATGGTGCTCAGCTACCAAAGGGCTTAGAGTCTGGAGTCTCAAAGCCTGAAGATAAACAAATGGTCACCTAGCTGAGAAGTATCCAGGCCCACACAGAAGAAGTGGCCATGAGGTGTTAAAAGGACCAAGCCTCAGGCATCAGGTAGGAAAAAACCGTATCACTGTATGTGATCTCTCCTGAGATGAGCACATGTGGGGGATTGAGCAAGAGTGGTGGAGATAGCTGGTAGTACCCAGCTATCAAAAGATACATCTGAGGACTTAAAAGTTTGAGGGTGAACAAATGGTTATATGGCCCAGGAACAACAATGTCCACCATAGAAGATGCACACCAGCCTGTATGACCATGTGATGTGGAAAGAATCAGATATTAGGCATCGAAGAACAAAAATCATATCATTGTATGCCTCCTGACATGATTGCTGAAGACAGAAGGGAGCAGACACAGTCAGAGAGGAGAAACCCACAGGCACCCAGCTACCAAACGATAAAGTACCTGAGATTGAGAAGGCTTGAGGGTGAACAAGTGTCCATCTAGCCCAGAAGCAGCAAAGCCCAGGTGGAAGAAACACACTAGCATGTGTGATCACTGGGGGCCAAAGGGAGCAGATATCAAGCATCCAAGAACAAGAATCACATTACTACAAATGAGTCGGAAAGTAGCGTGGGGACCCAAGGCCCACCTGTGGATAATTGGACACCCTCTCACAGGGGAGTTGTGGGGAGGAGACAGGCCAGTAAGGTGCAGTGAGGTGCCGATGAAGCATACTACTTTCCTCTAGTTCCTGAAGGCTTCCTCCCCCCAACTGTCATGGTCCCAATTCTACCTTACAAATGCAGCTGGACTGGAGGAGGTACACTGGGAGAGATGGGAAATGGAAATATGGGAACCCAGGATAGATATATCCCTTTTGGCCAGTAGTAAGAGTGGAGGAAAGGTGGGGTAGAGAGGGGGAGTCAAGGACAAGGATCTACATAACCTTCTACCTGGAAGACAGACGTTGGGGGAGAGGGCAAGGGCAGACATCAGGCAGTGTAAGTTATGACAAAACAACAATAATTTATAAAGTATTGAGGGTTGACAGGGAAGTGGGAAGCAAGGATGGAGGGGGAAAATGAGAAGCTGATGTCAAGGGCTCAAATGGAAAAGTTTGGAGAATGATGAGAGCACCAGGCATGCGAAGAAGCATGGCACAATATATGTATTTATGTATTGTGAAAAATGATGTAAGAGGCTCCAATAAAATGATTTTTAAAAAGTTAAGTAAATTAAAAGTAAACAAAGACACCGCATAAATCTCAATTCAAATGTCATTTGGAAGTTTTTTAGAAGAGGAATTTGGTTAAATTTTGTGAATTTTGAATTAAAGAATGACTTATTTGTATAATTTTGGGGTTTTTTTTGTTTGCCTTTTATTTTTCATTTAGTATATGAAGAACCCATATTGTGGGTTATTCTGATATATGTATGCTGCAGTAGCGCTGCTTCCACTTCATGTAATATTCCTAATGGAAGCAAACATCTGGAAGATTTCTGACAAACTAGGATTCACTCCTCTAAATCACTTTTGTCGGTTGCGCCCTGGTGGCATAGTGGTTGTGTACAAGACTGCGGCCCACAGGGTGGCAGTTCAAATCCAGCAGCAGCTCTCCAGGAGCAAGGCTGAACTTCTTACTCCCACCAGGGCAGGGATGCAAAAAAAAAAAAAAAAAGAAAGAAAGAAAATCACTTTTGTCTCTGGATAGGTTTGCACGTTATCCTTCCTGCTCTGTTTTGCAGGAGTATAACCATCTCTTAACACTGCCAATGGGTTCTTTTCATAATTAATTGATAGAATCTATATCTTTCTATACATTGGTGTTTCATAAAACCTTGGGGAAATGTAGTGAAAAGATAATGGGGGTTTCCCATGAGTCGTAAATGCCCTCATATTTATTTCAAATGATTCATGGCTATAACAAAATCAGAAGTCTGTGAACTGCATACTGCTTTACATTTGTATAACTTGCACGACAATGCAACTAACAGAATGGTAGAACGGCAGGGACTTTAGAGATCAATTAGTACAATTCTCTCATTTTGTAGATGGAAAAAGAAGAAGAAGAAAGTTCATTGGCAAAGCAAAGAAACTGTGTCTATATACTCTTATGCTTTCTTTTACTGTGAAAAGACCAGCAAGTAATATAGGTCTTATTCACAGGATTAGATTTATTCTATTTACATGGAGATACTTTTCATTTCAAAATGAGAATAAAAGCAGAAGAAATTAGTTTTCAACATTATTCTACTTTATAAAAGTGTCAGACAAATACAATTAAGAAGACAAATTATTCTATAAGATTTAAAACAACCAAAATATGTTCAATATATCTCTCCTACTCACTTATTTCTATTAGTGACTATGCAAAGACACTTTCCTGTATGGACATCATGTACTTAGCTCTTGATTGTTAGATGGCCTCATCATGGATTTATTTGATGCTATGGAGTATGAAAATTTGATGAGAATTTTACATGCAAATCTTCTTTCAAACTTTCTTTTACCCAAGGTCTCTTCTTCTCAATAAATTTATAACATCCATGTTAATTAGATAAATAGTCGCCGCCCAACTGTTTCAACAAGCAAATGATATTCATTGTAGAACGTTATGGAGATGGTTACCATATTCCTTATCTTATTCTTATTCTCTGAAGTCAATATGATATGGGTTATATTGTTATTTGCTTAATATTCAGTCTTTAGTTTACTAATCCATCCCCAATTTCCCTACCTCAAGTATAAAGCCTAACTCAATACAATCAAATTGATCGGATAATCAATCAAAACCATCTCTCATTGAAGCCCTAGCATCCTCCTCTAAATAAGTAGCGCTCTTGTGAGTTGGCTGGCATCCCCCATGTCATTCTCTTCCATTCATTCTCACTCAGGTCTGAAACTCATTTTCTGCATTCTAGTTCGACCTGTTTTCTGGTTTGATTTTTCACTTTGGAAAGAACATTCTTTAGTTATAGCCTGAGAAAGGGTCTTAGGACATAAAATTTGGTGAGAACTGTCGGTATTAAAATGTCTATGATTTGAGCTTATTTTTTCTTAATGATTTGGCTGAATAAAGAAATCTAATTTGAAAATGATTTTCTTCCTGAAATGCTACAGTTTTGTCACACTGTCTTCTAGCCTTTTAGGGATTTTGAATATTTTATCAGGCTATATTATGGCTTGGATATTTTTTTCTATAGTCTTGATCAATTAGGGTCAACATTCTTGTCTCCCTTTTGGGGCTTGAGGAAATGGCACAGGAGCCCTGTTTCACCTCTGGTGACTATGTAAAAGAGAGGTATAATCTAAGCCTACGCTAGTCCAAGGTTTTATGTGAGGATGTCAGAAAGTATTGCCATAAATTATAGAATCTTGAATAAGCAAAAATATCAACATGAAAAGCTATCTTTTCTCAATACAACCTTTATCAAGGACTATACATTTCCAATGGTGGTACTCTCACCTTTCAAACTCTTCCTTAAAGAGTTCTACATTCTTTGATGAACACCCTGTCTAAATGTCAATTTTGGCATCCTCGGGAAATCCAAACTAAGTTCCTTTTTAATGTTGGTTTTTGTTTTTTGAGTTTGTGGAATAATAACTTGAAAGAACAACATCAAAACTGAAGTGTGGATACACTAAGATTCCCCAAAAAATTATCATAGAACAGTCCTTTGCATTTTCAGAAAATAATCAGAAGCATTGTTGTGATGAGGAAATATATTGGTGACCATTCTCACCAATTAATATTTCAAACTTCTTAAAACTTACTCTGTCAGTTTCTTATAAATTCTATATCCAAGAAAATCTATCAAGATAATCCCTTTGGGATCCCCAAAATATACTTGATATAGCTTTCTGAGCTGACCTCCTTGCCTTGTACTTAGCTCTTTAGACCATCTACAAAGGCATTGTTTTGATCGGATCTTTTTAAATAATATAAAACCAGTGTATTACTGAGAATACTTCTCTGCAGTCACCCCCAGAGTCCATGTTGCTGTTGTTAGGTGTCATTTATATGGCTGCAGCCCATAATGACCCTCTGGACCACGGAAGAGAACACTGCATGGTCCAGCATCTTCCTTGCAATATTCATATGTCTGAGCCCATTGTTGCAGCCACAAGCCAACCCGTCTTGTTGAGGCACTTTATCACCCTTGAGCCCTCCACTTTCACAAATGTGATGTCCTTCTATAGGGACTGGTCTTTCACTTAGTCTGCCCATATTCCTCATGTCTCAATGACTTTCTTTATTCACATTTAAAGCCATAAAAGTAGTGTCTTCAAATCCCATTCAACTTCCATCTTTATAATGTCACCTCTCTTGTAAGAACATTTATAATTATTTCAGTTAATACACTGGATAATTGTGACTAATTCCTAATCCCTAAAGTCTTAATTAACTCCCATGGTCAAAATGTGTTGTATAATGTAGCATATTCAAAAATTCTAGGGATCAGTTATAGGAGATATTTTGGGAACTTGGGAGAAGTACGCAACCTGATACAAATACCCCTTCTCATAATAAATCACTTTCCTGAACTCAGACTCAGCTTCATTAGAGAGAATATAAAATAGTAAAGGATATATATATAGTGGTATGAAGAATTGGGAACACAGACATGATGAATCAATGATGTCTGTGAACCATACCCACCTCTATTTAGTTCTTATATTAAATCTTTCAATGAATAACTATAACTTACACCATAAAATTCTGGTATATTTAACTTTTTCCATGTTTGATTCTTTATTGATAGCATCTAGAATCTTATATAGAATGATAGCACCCATAATCTTTCTAAATTTTCTTATCAATCTTAATTATTTATTTCTTATTTTGTTTTATTGTATGGATTGAGGACACTAAAATTAACCTGAAAGTAACTAGGAGAATAAAAAGCTTTGTTCTGTGCCATTTAATATATGTTGGCTAAAGATTTTGTGTTGCAATTGACAGTTTGCATCAGATTCTGGTCAGTCCCTTCTACTCTAGTGTGTAAAACAAATTAAGCCTTGGGTTCTTTTGAGATACATAAATAAATGTTTCTATTTTGTGATGAAGTTTACATAGTGGCATTGTGTTCTTTTACATAATGTAGGGCTCCTGATTTATTGAAAATTTTGTGTATCATCTCTTCAATTTTTTTGAAAATCACAGTCTTGCAATAATTTCGATGAATCACTAAATAAATGTTTTCTTAACATAAAGCAAGGTAAAAACTGTTTGAATAATTATATCTACCATTGGCTATTAGGATTTTCTTACATCTAAAAATGTTTACTGCTCTTAGGTGTCATTGAATCTTTTTCTACCTTCAGTGACCACAAAATCACTATACAACAGAACTAAATCATGTCCAGGCCTGTGTCATTCTCACAGTTATGCCTGTACCAGAGCTCATTGTTGCACTCATTGTGTCAATCCATTTCCTTAAGGACCTTTCTCTGTTTCCCTGTCCATCTACCCTACCAAACATGATGTCCTTCTCCAGGGACTGGTCTCTGCTGACAAGTGTGAAAAATCTAAGACAAAAATCTAACCATCCTTGACTTTAAGGAACTTTCTCGCTGTACTTATTTCAAGGCAGTTTGGTTTGTCCTTTTTAATATTCCTCTCCAGCACCACAATTCGAATGCATCGACTCATCCTCGGTCTTCATAATTCAAGTTCCAACTTTCACAGGCATAGGATGTGATTGAAAATGCCATGGCTTGGGGGAGGTTCACCTTATTCCTCAAAATTAGACCCATAACTTTCAGTACTCTAAGGAGTCGTGGGCAGAAGATTTACTGAAAGTTACTCCTCCTTTGATTTCTTGACTGCTGGTTACATGAGAATTGATCGTGGATACATGCCAGAAAAAACCTAAACAAATTCAGCCTTTCCTGTGTGTATCATAATGCAACTGAGTTGTTCAATGGTGAGGATTTGGGACTTCTTTGCACTGAGTTTCAAGCCCCCTTTGTTTTCAGCAGACAAGGTTGCCTGATAGTATTCCATAAGTTGCTAATAAGTCTTCCTTCAATTTTATTGTCATATTCTTCTTTATAGATGTCAACTTCTCTGATTATTTTTTGGCATACAGATTGAAGAAGTATGATGAGAGAGTATGACCCTGACAGACACCTCTCTTGATCTTGAACTACAGTCTATGCACTTGTTCTCTTCCCACAACTGGCTTTTGACCAATGTACAAGTTGCACAGAGCAATATGAATCTACCTCTTCCAAAATACTTCTTCTTTACTGGAATTTAGAATTTTTTATTTACTCATCATGTAGATGTATAAAGGATCTTTTTAATCTTATTATATACTAGGAACTTTGCTAGGTACTGGGATAAGATAATGAGCATGTTAATTAGGAAATGTGAAAGATAAGTTCTGTAAATCTCATTTTTCTTAAGGTTGTTCCTAGTTTATTAGGATCCACACAGTCAAGTACTTTAGCATAGTCAATTAAACACAAGTAAGCAACTTTCTGATACTCTCTCCCTTTATCAAGTGGAAAGAATTGCATAAGGCATTTTGGAATTCAAAATGCATATTTTGAATATTTACAGAATATTCACATATTTACAGAAATGTCTGGACAAGAGCAGTTACTTACTCTAGTGCAAAACTAACCAACAAACAAAAACTACACTAAAATGAAATACATCTCATTCAGGTTTCAGAAAATAATAAAACTCTTAACTAATTCAAGTGAGTCTTTTTTCATATAAAATATATATTCATCGAGTATTAATTTTTTTGGAAACAGTTTTTAAATCCCCAGACACATGTATCTATTTGTTCCAGAATACTTCTTTACTGGAATTTAGAATTCTTTTTTTACTCATCATGTAGACATATGGAGCATTTTTTCAATATAGCAATATATCGGAAACCGTGCTAGGCACTAGGATAAAAGAGTGAGCGTGATAATTGGGAAATGTGAAGGATAAGTAGGATTCAGTGAGACAAAGGGTAAGAAAGAGTTCCATCTATTTAAAGGGAAATCAGATATATAGAGATCCAGACTTGAAAAAAGGAATAGCATTTTCCAAGTCCACATAGACCACTGATTAAACAAGCAAGAATAAGGGTGAAGCTAAGGAGGCAACGGAGTGAATAATGTGGCAAATCGGATGACTGATTATTTCCCAAATAGTTGAAACCGCAACACTTTCTAAGTGAAGCTATTCGCTGCACTAAATCAGGAACTCTCCAAGGTGAGCCAAGAAGTTTGGCTACCTTTATAAGACATATGACAATCTTCTCATATCTTGAAGCTACTGAGGGACCATTTAAGGTTCATAAGAAGGTACAAGTGTAACATAGTTAGGTGTTCAATATAGAAACATAGCTCTGGCCGCACAATGTATCACTTGCAGCATGAAGTAAAGAAAATGCTGATGTGGTGTTGAAATAATTCAGGTAAGTAATGAAGTTGCCCCTGGATTTCAAAAGTGGCAGTGGATATCGTAAAATGTGAAAATATTTTAAAGAAACCAAGAAAATGTTTGAGCGTGCGAGGGCAGTATGGTAAGCAAAGGAGTTAGACATGCATTGGGGAAATCGGTTGAATTAGGAGAGAAAGTTCTTTCAGTAGAATCAGAAGAACAAGGGGCAGCCACAGAAGCGGTTGCTTATGAGTAACTGACACTGCTTCAGGTACAAGGCTGATGCAGGTCTGGAGTTGTTGTGTGTTGGTTTTACCAGCATATTAAATTAAAGGGTTCTCATGGGAAATTAGGGAGACCTTGGCTTGAACAAAAAGATAAAGCCAATCTCTGAGTGCACTACAAAGCCTATAATGAGCACTGACACGTGCCGCAAAAGAGAGGATGCATGTGGTTACAGATTGATCTAGGACTTCAAAGAGAGACACTGATGTTCAGGTAAATACAGGAAGCATATTCATTCCCCAGGCATAGATATGTCAGTGAGTAAAAGCCTTGCCACAATGCCTGTTTCCTGGTTGTTGTCACAACACAGAATGATGGTTAGGTTCTAAGGGTGAACATTCCAAGAGAATGATAGACAAAAGCTTTATCACTTGCAAACCCTTCCATCAGAACTTACAATGGATCATTTGTCCTCTACTGTTTACACAAAAGTCTGACAAAGATCCACCAATCTTCACTGAAAGAGAACAAAACACTTGGTGACTGTGTTAGCCATTTTCTTCTCTCTCTCTCTCTCTCTCTCTCCCTCTCTCTCTCTTTCTCTCTCATCATTTTTGCTTCTCCAGAGAATCCATCCTAACACGCAGGTTCACAATTTCACTAGGCTAGATGCTCTTCTCAGGCTCTTATTCGATTAAAAGCAAAGTCAGTGGCAGTCTTCCACTAAAAACAAACTCGCCACATGTCAAAGAAGGAATATCATCAAAGTTCCGGAGAGCTGCTTTCCTAATGCCATGGAAAATCCAGCTAGTAGACCGACTTTCCTCGGCCGTTTCATCAACCAGTCGTTGCTAGAAGCATTCACGGAGGGCATTTGGGGATGGCAGCTGTGAAGTATTAAGGGGAAAAAAAAGCAGTGCCAGCTGTGAGGATTTCATTTTCCTTCCACAAAATGCAATTCATGAAGCCTCATAAAGTCATAGTTAATAAGGTGCCTGCTTCTCCTTGAGGCATTTTCGGTAGCTCATAGTAGTATTTATTTCTGAAAGTAGGGGAGTTGATACACAAATACACTTTGGGCACATTAAGGGTCAAGCAAAAATGATGTGAAAAGACCTTGCTCACTTTTAGAAAAATGAAAGCCCTCAAAGCAAAGGAAACAATAAAAGATTATTAGGTGCCTTTCATCAGACACAAAATACGTTGTTATGAATATCCTCTATAGTTTTCACTGTAAACACCTTGAGTCAATTGCAAATTATGATATTGAGTCAGTTCTGTGACACTATTGTCTGACCACCTAAGGTGTTTTGTTATGATAATACGTTAGTACAAATAACAAGGACAAATGATTCATAAATACAAGAGTAATGTACGAATTCTAGGTAAAATGTTTTTAATGCCCTAAATTTTGATTAAATATATCAAAATTTAAAGATCACACTTTTATTAAAGATAACATAGAATATTAAATTCAATACCATTTGGGGGAAATCAAGCATTTCTTCCTTGAAATCTCTAAAGATTACATCTTAAGCATTTTTATTAAAATCCAAAAAAAATCTTTCAATAGTGGAAAACATGGTGATACTTTATTAATTACCTTAATTTTTGGGTCAAACATTAACATCTGGCTTTGATAATATATCCATATGATAAATAAAAATATTTATATAGCAAATGCATGAACGAAGAATATGCTTTTGCAAATACTCAGTAAGGGATGATGCTTTAGACCACTTTCAAGAAGTATTTACTGTTTTGACAAAATTGTGCCAAAAAATAAGAAGAATCAGGCTGAGTCCCAGTGGCGTAGTGATTGTGTCAGGACTGCAGCCCACCGAGTTGGGCAGCAACTCTCCAGGAGCAAGGTTGGGCCTTCTACTCCCACCAGAGGGCAGTGATACCCACAAAAATAAGAAAAATCAGTAAAGAAAAATAAGAATCCTATTTTAAAATCTCCACTATCCCTATATGATTGTAATGGACATGGTGTCAGTGAAAAATAGAATAAAAGTTTGAGAATACATAAAAAGATAAAATTGATACAATGTAAGGCTTTTTCTCTCATGGAGAGTAGGAACTTTGATAGATGCCTTCACCATCCCCATCATCAGTTTTGTCATCATAGTAATAGATCACGATTATTGAGTTCTTTACAATTTGGCATGGATACACTAACCCCTTTTTATAAATCAACTCATTTATTTATTGTATTCCTATGATGTAGGAAACGTTGCATATTAGTAGTTCATTTTACAAACAAAAATAAAAAAGAGACCAAATGTTAAGTGTTTAGTCAATATCACAGTGGTTATAGGTGAGTCAGTTATAATGTGAACTTGGTTGTTGAGTCCAAGTTTTATGCTTCTAATGATATGAACCTACTGCTTCAAGAAACATCAACTTCAAAAGGGGAAAAATGCATTTTAATACAGAAAATGATATAGTAGCGGATAACCGAAATGCATTCAGATATTGGGATAAATGATCTAAAATACTCCCCCCTGCATTAGATAACTTTTGTCCATCACATAATAGTGACAATGGTAACAGTGCTTAATATGTGCAAAGAGTTAGCTTTTGTTACTTTTGAAGCAAGTCAAAAAAGTTTGTATTGAGTTAAAGAATAAAACAATTTTTAAGAAATACCAATTAACATGTTTGTCACCAATAATTGAAATTAACTTTGGATTTAGGTTGTGCAATTTTTTTATCTGTTTATAATCTCTAACATAGTTGTTCTGCATCCTGGATGTACATTAGGAACCCATATTAATAAACATAAGTAGTTTGGTCTTGCTTTCAAAGATTTTAATTGGTCTAGTCTAGAAGTAGATAGCTTATGAAAAATGGGATTGGCACCCAGAGTAAAGAGCCACTGCACTCTTTTGGACTCACCTCACAAAGTTATCTTTGGCGCCAGTCAGCAAATACAAACAAAAAATGGACTACTCTTTATTAGGAACATTAAGATTTGAACAGGAAGCTTAAATGATTAGACATTTAGTACTCTTTTGTAGGGTTTAATGAGGTACAACTATTAAATGAAAGAAGATTATAATCTTCATTATGGACTACCACTTAAAATAAAGAAAACCTAAATTCTTACAACTGCACCAATAGGCTACATCATAATAAATGGAGAGAAGGTAGACGTTGCCAAGGATTTTTGCCTCGCTTGAATCAAAAATCCACATTCATTGAAGCAGCAGTGAAGAGATCAAATGGGTCATTGCATGGAGTAAATCTGCTACACAAGACCTTTTTAAGTTGTTGAGAAGCAAGACTATTAATTTGAGAACTAAGGTGCCCTAGCCATAGTATGTTCTTATGCATGTGAAAAAAAAGTTGAACATAAAATAAGGAAGCGTGGGAAATAATTGATGCATTTGAAGAATGTTGAAGAAAATTGGGATTTTAAAATTATGAATATCATCAGCACTGCAGAATGTAGAAGTTCGCTGGAAAATTTTAAAAACCATTTCGGCAATGCATTTTAGGAGACTGATGGAAACCCAAGTTTGATTCAGAATAGGATGTGGAATGAGGTATATCATTGCTGATGTCAGACTGATCTTAGCTGCAAACAGAGAATACCCAGAAAGATATTTATTTGCACTTGGTTGACTTTGTAAGCACATAAATAGTATGGACTATGACAAATCATTGATAGCATTATAAAGAATGAAATATTCAGGACATTTTATGATGAACGCATGCATGAAGTAGAAGGCAGTCTTTTGACAAAGAAAACACAAGCAAGTGAATATTATAAATCAGAAAAGGCATATTTTTTGTCATACTTGACATTCTCTACTTCTATGTGTAAGTTCTATAACTGTAATGATCACACAGAAGTCACAGATAATAGCCATGGTTAAAGGGTTTATTAACACAGCACAGGCAAGAAAGACTCAAGATATAATTTTTCAGACAGGCGATGTTAGTAAATGTCCCCAAAGGCACTCCGCGGAACTGTGAACCTAGTCCAAAGACACTCAACTCCAGCTCCTTGGGCCAGCAGTTCTGCCCCCAGATGAAGTGACAGAGGCACCTCATGCCAGAAGCAAGGCTCCTGCACTCAGTTTTCCTTGCTCGGTGCCTAGAAAGTCTTCATTTGGTCTCAGGTTCTGGCTCCCGGTTCTGTTTTTACTCTTCCTCCTTTTCGCTCCTCTAACATCACAAACTATCTCCTAGATCAACAAGATACACACTGTGCAGTCCTCTCAGTTCAGAGGCCTGGCTCCATCCCTACCCCTTGATCGTGGTGAAATCCCACTTCCCACTTCTCAAGTGAAGCCCCCTCTTCTCTCCCAGACCTAGGTGGGAAAGTGTTGCATGATGGAAGTTGCAGAGATTTTGGCTTGAAGAGCTACAGTTAAAAAAAAAAAGTACTATTCAGTGGGGAGGCAGTGCGGTCTGAACCCCCCACAGAAGGGCGAACCAAGAAGGGAACATACCAGACCATTAGATGGAGCAAAGCAAAGCTAAGAAACC